>JBBBVT010000018.1:8875156-8886644 GCA_037177035.1 Craterocephalus eyresii | reverse complement strand
CGGGAGTAACCTTCCAGTGACAGACAGGGGGAGACAAAAACACACAAGAGGGAAAACAAAGGCAGGACCATGACACTCAGACACCGTGTTCACTTTCTTACTTTGTTCAAATTGTCAAACCATCAAAGAATAAGTAACATGAAGCTCAGCCTGCTTTGTTTTATAGCTGAAGAGCAAAGTGCTGCAGGTCACATGATCCATGAGAGACAGATTCGCTCATGCCAAGCAGCATGTCTGCTTTCTGAAGCCCCATCAGAGTGCCAAAATATAACGAACACTGAATTGACCCCAGAAATCATCCTTTAATATTCACATAAGGCTGATATTTGGGTCAAAAGTTCACAGGTTCAGGACCCTAGTGGCCAAAAGTTACACAGTATCCCTTTAAGGAGTTGTGTTGTGACAGACTATAATCTGCAAATGGAAAGCTGCTGCTTGCCCAAAAGGTAGCCAATTTTTTGTTTAATTGTTAAAAAGCCAAGAAATAACATCTATTTGGTCTTCCAGGTAAAAACTGTTCCTATCCATGGTGAAGCAAAGGTGACCTGAGGGTCTTTGATGCGCATCCGAGTTGGGTTGCACATTCACACCTCCCCAAACAAACCAGTCTTCCAGAGCAAACAGACTAGGGTTCCATTAAGAAGGGCTGGTATGTTTGCAACCCTAAGCAATTAAACATGCTATGTTTTAATTCATTAAAGATAATGTCCTAACTGGAGCCGGGAAAAGAACATCAACTGTTGGGGATGTCTGCTGGAGGAACAAACTGGGAACTGAAACATCTAATGGTACAGATATGGGCTGTGTCTTGATACATACGTGCACTGGAACATTGTACACACTGGAATATAGTATGCACTCTCGTGGAGAAGTGTTGACCCAAATGGAGAACTGACATTTTGCACTTACTGGTCACTTACCACGAACCGCCATTTTACCGCAATTCCCCAGCTTGTCACATATATCTCCAAAATAAACATGCGCAAACTATACCATTAATCATGTGTTACAATGTACAGCCTATTTACATCTGCAAAACCAGCTAAAACCGCTAACATTTACTGCCCAAACTTTGCTACGTCAATAAGTCCCACCCCCTTCCTCTACATGGACAATATGGTCTTTATTTAGTGCGCATAGTATGCGTTCATTCTAAAGTAGCTTTTCAGCACTGATTTATTTCTTTTTATTTTGAACGTTAAACCCGGTCTCTGCTGCAAAACAAATCACTTTGCAAACCAGCACTGTGAGATGAGCTGGGATTCATGGTGGATTTATTTCATCCAGTGTGGTCACTTTCCTCAGGAGCATCGCTGCCTCGGAGATATTTGTATAATTAAACACCCAATCTGCTGTTTGCACCTAAGCTCAGACGGGATGTTATGAGAAGCACACTTTCACAAACAGGAAGCATTTTAGCCCGGGCCGCAGTTAAGTTTATTTTGATTCCGATTTTGTTTAGACCCCGGCCCAAATGTATTGTATGCAAATACAGGATCTATTTAGATAAACTTGCTTTCTCCTCCAAGTGATGAAATACGAGTGCTGGAGCTGCTGAATGTGGTGGTGAAAGATCTTTTTTTCCATGCACCTTCATCAAACAATGTTTGGGTTTATTTTAGTTGATTATGAATGCAGAAAAGTTCATTGTTTTTGTTTTTTGAGTGGGAGTGAGCACTGTTGGACTTAATTTCCTTGATTTTATCCTGTAAGAACATTAGAAATATGACTTTAGGAAGGCTTTTCAATATGTCAGCTCAAGTGAAGTTCATTGCTGAGAAATTACTTCCTGACAAAAATCCACATGCAAGTCACAACTTTTTCTCCCTGCGCTGTAAATCTGTGCAAACATCTCACTGCGTGCTCTTTCTTTGCATCGCAGCCATATTAACTTGTGCAGGACTCCATAATTACTTCATGCTGCTTTACCTTTACATTGTTCCTGCATGTCTGCTTTTGCACCATTACAGCAAACACTGATTTCCTCAAATTGTCTCATCACACAGTGAGAACAGGAAGCAGGAAGTGCTTGTTGCTATGGCGCAGCGTGAATGTTATGCTTCGACAAACACTGCCCAGTGACACTTGGCAAGGAGCGCTGTTGCTGTCTGGACCGCCCTGCGAAATATCCAGACGCGTGTGCGCGGGTCAGAGTCTGCGCAAGTTTTCCTGCCTCCTTAATGCGTCTCTTCCTCCGTCTATTTGTCTTCTCGCAGACGGGCGGCTGACATCGCAGTGAGGGCGCTCATGTGAGATTAGATTCAGAAGATTGCTCATAAAGCACTACTCTAATTGACCGGCTTGCCCGGCTCTGACATTTTCAAACCCCCTCTAGACCTTTACATCACCAAATATCACTGCAGCTTTTAATAAAAAGCTGATGACTGCTGGGCAAGTGGCAAGAAAGATGTTAAATTTATCGCGACTCCGGCTTGGAGAAGCTTGATTACCGATGCTAAATCAGGAGCAAGGATGTCCGCCTCGACACAGCTGCCAAGCTAGATTTGTGTTCTGCTGCGTTACATGTCCAACTGGAGCTGGGCTGAAGCTGCTGTTGGGAGTTACAGTCATGTAAAGATGGATGAAGTGTGCCTCCCTCCCTGCTTCCCGGGGACTCTTACCTCCTTATCCTTGAAGTCACCCCTGGCAGAAGCCCTATTTGTTCAATTCACATTTGCTTTTTGTCATAAGGGGGGAAAAAAACTGGACAAAGAACAAAAGAGTGTGTGTTATGTAATAACTGCTGATATTTGCTCCTCATTACAGAGTGGTTGGCATGCACAAAACCATGTACAGCACACTGTCAAAAAGTACCTTTGAATGCGCTGAGGCTGGTTAATGTCAGGTACCTAAACGTGCGGTCGACAGGCGGAATACCCACCGGGAAGCAAACAGCTCACTGATAATCACCTCCACAATCCTCTAACTCCCTCTGAGGTCACACCAGCATGTGTGTTTTCTTTTTCTTTTTTTCTCACAAAGGCACACAGACACTTGGGGGGGAAAAGGAAATATTTAAACTCATTAATCATACATCAGTTTCAAGACAAATGCACGGAGAAGATTAGCATTAGCTGCACTGTTTTGCTAGACGGCTGAGTACAAAATAAGCGAGGGGTTTCTAGAAGCACTTGGAATGTATAACAAATGTTTCGGGCACAGTGTTTTCACATTCCAGACATACAGTGATGAGGGTCATTTGTCTTATGTGGTCATATGTGTGAGCGCTTGCATTCGTATGTGTGCGTGTGTGTGCAAATGAGCCTGGGGAGGAGCGCGGAGGATGGGAAACAAAGCGATCTTGGCCGGGGTATTAGGTATAAGTGGCTGCGCTGTAAAGAGACAGGAAAAACAAAGTGCAGATAGATAAAGCCAGAGGCTGGATTGAGGTGGAGAAAATTAAAGGAAAATAAATTGGAGGGTCGAGCAGAAGAAGAGAAGTGGAGTAGGGCTGGAAAACGGTGGAAAAAAAACAGTGAGGGGGCAGGACAGAGGGGTGAGGGCCTGAGGGAGTGGCGGCAAGGGCCGTTTGAGTTGGAGCGAGCGGAAAAGGGGATTTGGAAGAGGAAAGGGAGAGAGGGACACTGTGAAATGTTGAAAAACCTCACAATTGATGGTGTTTGATTTCCACAGTAATTACCATTCCTCTGGCTCCGTGCATTCCCAATCTGGCCCTATCTTATATCCACGCCACATTCCGCAAATGATTAGCTGGCCCACTACTTCTCCCCGCTACCCACGGACCGAGTGTGTGAGGAAGGTGGGGATCGTTTTGAAACACTAATAATAATAAATGAGAAAAAAAATCCCTTGAAATTCGTGCTAGCTCTAAATATTGATAAGGTCTTGTAAGAAAAACGGTTGGGCTCAACAGAAAAGTACAAAGCCTTTCCCCTCCCAGAGTTTCCACAGGGTATGTAAGAAAACTTGTTTTTGACTGAGTTGGAAAAGAAAGACGGAAGTCGTATAAGAGAAGGGCTGTGCCAGACTTATTCAAGACACACACTTAGCCGTGTGAGAAGACCTGGCTCTGTTCATACAAAATATGTCCACTTCACTTTTCTCGGCTGATAAAAACTCTTCACTAGAGGAGACTCTGTGCAAAGCGGCCCATCAGACTGAACTGCTGCTTTGATTACCTGCTGCGTGTACCAACGTGTGGAAATTCTTCATATGCTTGTCATGTTTCGCTGCTCGTGTTTATGTGTTTGCGTGGCTGCGTGGTTTAAAGTTACCGCGTGAAAGATTTAAGACCGCCACATGCAGAGTACAGTGTGGCTCTGCAGGACCTCAGAATCCACAGCACCTGGAGGTCTCAGGGTCCGGCCGTCAACTACTCCATCAACCCAACCATCAATCACGGCCCAGTTACACAGCAGGAGGCCGCGCTGTATGCCCTTCACGCCTGACTTCTAAAGTCACCCTCATATTTTCCAGTATTGCGCAGGGCAGAGAGAACAGGCGCACAGTTTGTAAAACCATTTGTGCACTGAGCAGGCGCACAGCAGTCATATTTTTGAAGACATTTGTATTAGTCATTGCAATATAAACCAGGTGCAAACAGAATGACCTTCTGGCAGAGTACTGTCACACACCCAGGTGATTCTGCAGTGCTGAAGCCTACAAATTTTTCCCATTTTGCTTAGTGGCTTACTCAAAGGTGGTCATAATTTCATGTGACCATCATAGCTGTGTTGAAAGATTTTTTATTTACTGTTGGCTCCCGTGTTTCCCAACCTTCAGGTTTTAGCCACAGGTCGGTTCTGAGTGGGTGGCTAGCCTGCATGTTGACTGTTTTTCTTGGTCAGGAAACCTCGCTGTCAGAATTCAATGTTGGCTCCTTTCGATTGTTGAATATTACTCACTCTTCAGTGATTCTACAAAGGCGTCCGTATTGCATCCTGGCTCTTCTTTGAGCTCTCTTCAGCCAGTAAAAGTCAACAATAGATTGGTCACTCTAACCTCTTTCAATTCCCCACTTCCCCAGATATTGTTGTGCATTTCTTTGGTGACTCTGCCTGTTGCAGGTTCAAAATGGACACTTTTTTTATAATTAATTTCTGCTGTGCGACATTGGTTTAGCAATCAAAAGAATATAGTTAGATCGAGACATCAGAAACTATGACATATTTAGTGTTTTGTTTGGGTTAGGTACTGAAAAAATATATTGTTTTTAGAGCATAAAAGAACAAAGTTATGTTTAGGTTTATTTTTGCAACTTGTTTGGTTAAGCATATAATACAATTTTGTTGGGTTTAGATACCAGAAGTATGTAGTTAGAATTACACTTTAAATGACAAAGCTTAGGCTTTAAAAGCATCTGGTCTTGTTAATGCATAAAAATTACATTTTAGGTTAAGGCATTAGAGATTCTTGGTTAGCTTTATGCATTGAATCAGTTAGTTTTAGAAAAGCATAATAGTGACTGGTTACAATAAAAATAAATAATTAGCATGTCCTCAGACAGGTCATCAGGAGGGAAAAGCCACACATGTCAGAAAACAATACATTGGGGGTAACCCTTGTTTTGGAAAAAAATTATTATCAGGGAATTATTAATTATGGGGGAAGTTTTACAAAGTTTATAAAAAAAGACTAGAAAGCAAAGTAGTACATTAGAGACATCACTCCGGTGTTTCTCAAAATTATATCATTACAATGATGTGATTACTCCTAAACATTGAACTTTGATGCTAATGGGCTCAATGAGACAGAATGAGAGAAAATAAACTGCAACTGTGGGTAAACAGGACAATGCATCGGGTAAACACCATGCAACTTCTTTTGTTTTCTTAAACTAAACTGTGAACTCAATGAAATGAACTTCCAGAGAAATGAGGAAGAAAAACAAAAGAACCTCAGAACAAGATAAATTGCACCACGTTGATTAGTATGATGATTCAGCAGTGTGTGGTAGCAAAAAGGGAATATAGTGAGGGGAAAGTGATCAAAATTTCTGTTCATTAAAACTAAATCAGAACATGATTGTTGTCTTTTAATGTTCACATCTCATAAAATGCTGGTCTGGCTGCAAAAGCAAAGAGGTTGATTTATTACTCATTTGTTAGATCCCAAATAAAGGTGCAGAGAAAGCTGTTTTTAGAAGCTTGAAAACTCAAAATTAGAGTGAAATCTTGACCAGCTATTGAAATGATTTAGGCAGTGCATTAATGCAGAGCTTCCTATTTCATCAATCCTGACACACAGAATTTAATGATTTATTTTCTTTCCTATGGACAATAAAAGGAGGTAGACTCTGCACATGGAGCAGCAATGTTATGCAACTGCAAAGCACCAGAAAAGGAATTTTTAACAGTGTACTATTTCAAAGAGGATCACAATAAGTTTTTCGGTGTACAAACCTATCTAGATGAATGTAAACCAAAGGTAAAATATTAGAAGACGTACTGTTGCTTCTTTAAGGGCAAATTCTTCATACCTTTTTTTTAACAAACAAAAAATACCTTGAGGCTGCACCAGAAAGGTTATACTTCAAAGATATCTGTCTCCATCTTATTTGAGAATGTCTCTTTCCTCAGACATTTAGGTTTTTATGAATTTAATTTGATTCTTACACAGTTTGACAAAAGCCATTATAGTTTTCATTACAACGGTGAGGTGAGATTATATGTTGTTCTTACTTACAGTAGAGAAAAAGTATTGTTATTTTTTTCCATTAAAAAAAAAACAGGAACACAATTTATGGCCATTTACAGCAAAGTTTGTCCTTATGTGGCTGTTTTGTCATTCTCTCCTATTTTCACGGCTTTATTGTTTTGTAACATGTTTATGTAAAATTGTCTGCAGAGCTGGATGGAAATATGATAAAAGATTATTTCTGCCCACACTCTTTAAACATTTCTGCAGCAGCTTTTCTGTTTTTGATAATTTTTGACAGGAAATAAAAATGACTAAATATATTGATTTTACAAAAGGTAATTGCAGAATGGTCTTCTACAGTACGTTTAAACAGGAGTAGTTAAAGCTACAGCTGTAGACTATGAATTGGAAATGATGGATGAAAGATGGGTTTGCTGCTGTTGGGGAAGTTTTAGGCATAATCAACATTTCCTCTCCCTGAGACAGTGAATATTTGGAGAGGTGACAGTTGTATATTTGTGGAAAGAAGAGAAAATTCATTTAAGCCAAAAGAGAGTGGGAGAATGGAGGTGAGAAAACAAGCAATGAATTTGCTTGTGCACTCAAATTGTGCTGTCATTGCTAATATAAAATGTATTACCCTGTCTGTTGTCATTCAAGTTAAACCTCTCCAATATTCTCTGTTTTTACTCCATTTTTCCTTTAAATTTTTTCCCTTTAACTACAATTTTTATCCAATTTATTCCCCCCCTAGGGATCTTAGGTACAAAATATTTACATATATTTTTATTTGTTGGTGTCCCACATCACATGCTTTTTTATCTACAAGCGCTCGATGTACAGCCTGGCAAACTGTTCTGTTAATGTTTATGCAAGGTTTGATCGATAGAAAATTGCAATAATAATCCATGATTACACAAAAAGGTATCTGATGAAATTCCTTCTCCGTAACAAGTTTTGATCAGGCATGTTGGCACGAGCAACATGGACCATACAGTATGTTTGACTTGTGGTGTTCCAAATGCTAAAGAGAAAACATAAAGACAGCCATTGAGAAGTGTGAGAACCTAGATTGAACATTACGATTTCACTTATGATGAATGAAATGATAACCTTAACACTACCACACCAACTTTTTTAAATAAAAGGTTGTTTAGGTCTTCGTCTAATTAGTTTAAGGTCCTTTGGGAATGCAAAGTAGCCTTTTCATTCTTGCTTTGCTCATACTGTATATAGTCACAATGTTTTCATGTTTCATTTGTTTACCTAAAAATGTGCCGTATATGCTGCTGAGGATTTGAGGTCTGCCAATGCACTGGATTCCTGCCAGACGGGATAAGAAGTCTTCCGGTATTAGTGCTGCTGATCAGCAATATGAATAGATAATACAGACCTCAACCTGCTGAAAGATGAGTAACTACCCATAATGTTGACTCAGTCCAGCGATAACATCCGAATCGGGTTGCAAGCGCCTCAGTGGTACTTCAGAGTTTTACTTTACTTCTCATTATAACCTCAATAAAAAGTTATGAAATGAACTGATAGCAGGAGAGTAAAATAATCGTTTCATTCTCGTGAATGAAATAATACACAAGTCAGTGGTCAGGTTGCATTAAAGAAATACCTGATTTTGTAGGCTATAGAAAAAAAACGCAAAAAGTAAAATACAGTACACATCTACAAACACAAAAGAGATGTTATTAGAGAGTCGAACTTCTACAGAGAAGCACAGCTAATTCAGTGACATTTTTAGAAAGATATTTAAAATATGTATTTTTTACAGCCTTTTCTGCCTTGTTAGTTGCTGCTTTTGAAGTCCTGCAGACACCACAAAAACACTCCAACGTGCAGTTATCGTTGCACTGATTTTTGTGGTCTGGGCATATAAATGGTTTGGGACCATAAAAACAAGTGTTAAGAAATCATGGTTATTGCACATTTTCACACCTCAAGATCAGGTTTAGATGTATAAATTTTACAGTTGGGATCTTGGCATCACAACTAGTTTTCCCTGAAAACCCTAAATGACTTGAACACAGTGCATAGCTTCAGTGCTGATCTGTACAATGCTGATGAATGACTGTGTTCCCTACAAACAAGGAAACATAGCAATCAGCCTCTGAGCATTTGTTTTCGTTCCACGTGGCATTGCACATTGCCCATAATCTTGTGTTCTCATAAGTACTATCCATCATTGTCTTGCAGATTTCCCAAACTATGTCAAAAATGTGTCTGTGCCTTCCTATTCCTAAAAAGGGAATAGGAAGGAATGCTCCCGGCATCCTGTCTCATCTTTTTTTTCTTACCACCTTTCCATTAGAGAAAAAGCCACATTGATGTGCAGCATGTCTAGACTTCTATTCAAAGATAGTTGTTAAAATAAAGATGCGTAGGTCTAGATGAAATGGAAAAGTGAGCTGACTGAAATTCCCTGTTTTGGCATTGTCTGGCACACTGACACCTGAGCGGATCCTGGTCTAATGAAATAATCCCACTGTTCCTTTTGTCTTTTTTTTTCCTAGCAAATGATGATGTAGCTCAAATGGAAGCCACTGTTCCTTCACCTGACGACATAAAATAATGAGCGAAGAATCTAATTGAGGACAAAACGATGATAGGGAAAAAAACATGTGCGCTAATGCTTAGTTTATTTAGGCCAGAGAGAGAAAACGGAAAGGCTGTCAAGGGAGCAATGTGCCTATTTGTTTTAACTGCCAGGTCAAATACACGGCAAGGGTCAGATGTATTTTAGTGGCCCAGGGCTGTTCTCACTGAACACAGGGGTGAGATTTGAACAGGGTGGATATTACATGCAAGAGTGATGTTTCGCCATCAGGAAACGCTGCCAAAGTGTTTAATCAGCAGCTGTTACTGAACGACTCCTAAGAGTGGTCAATGCATGCTCAGGACTACAGAAGACTTAACATTATCCGTTGTTTTCCTCATTTATGAAGTAGAATTAGCATTACTGTAGCAGTATTTTTTACAAATGCATGGATTTGCAAAAAAATGAATCCACAAATGTGTGATGTTTGTCCGAGAATGTACAAATCTGCATTGAAAGTTGCAAATGTGTAGACAAATTTGTAAATATGTGCAAAGATATGCATATGTGCAGGCCAATCTGTATCCACACACAGACGTAAATGTCTGGAGTATTTTTGCTACAAGATGCAGAAATACAGACAAATCATTGCTTACAAGTCAAGCGGCTTCTGCAATGGCTGGCTCTCTCTACACATGTGAATATTGCGACACTTCTGCCGTGAGAAATCCACAAATGCATGTCGGTATTCACATATGTAACATCTGTTATCATGCCTAAGCTCAGGCTCGCAGGCTGCCTCATCACCGCTGCCTTCGGTTTCTGCTTGGTCTGTCCCTTTCGTGAATTCGCATGAGCTTCACCAAGGCAAGAAAAGATGGCTGCAATAGCAAGACCTTATAAATAATAACAAAGATAATCTCATCACACATGTGTGGATTGATTTATGCATTTGCAAATCCAACTGCCCAAACACAAATTGCAATATGGACACACAACTCTTGCATTTGTTCCACATGCATTTGTCAATAATATTGCTACAATAATGGCCCCATGGATTAATGTAGATTATATTGAAAGTGACTGAATCCATGTGCCCTGAAATTGCCTTCCAGGAAACCCTTAGGAAACACACTTAGGAGCTACCCTTTGCAGTCAAAACTGATGCCCTGGATTTTTTTTTTTACTTGTCCAGCATCATAGCAGCAGAGTGATGTCCTGACTGTTGGGTTGTGCAAATCTGCTTTGATAAGAGGAGCTTTGTGGATATAAGAGCTCCTATTGATTGTCTGAATTCTGTTTTAACTCATTTATTCTGAAAAATGGTTTGCAACTGCATCTACAGAAAATTGCTGGACCTGCCAGAGGGGACAGAAAGAGAACAGAGACTGCAGTGGGCTCTTGACCAAACAACAGTATAAGACAAATTTTTTAAATATGTTGTGGGGACTTTCTGACACTTTAAGCTTCTTTGTTCAGAGAAATCCCAGAAAGACCGAGCTTCAGTATCAAAACAACTGAGAGTTTAGCTTTTTACAGGGTCTTTCAGTACAGGATGCACTCCTAAGATGTTTGGCGAGGAGCCACCAGGGAAAGACTCCTATATGCAGTCCAAAGTACATGGACATGGAGAGTCAGGCTGTTAAATTAGCTTACAAAAAGACAGAAAATTCACTTCCCACATCTACACAACCACATCCTACAGTATGTGCAGTTTGAAAATAAAGGCATCATGTTACAGTACATGTTACTGTAGATGCCCGTAGATTATGAATAACAATGCGCCTGTTCCTCTGCTCTGCAAACAATATGCAATTAGTGGTGTTGAATGCCAGCCTAACCCCCTGTACTCACCGATACAATCTCAGCACTTCCTCCACATTTTCAGCATACTTCGCCCACACTGGCACACCTTGTGACGCAGACAGCTGAGAGAAAAGTCAAACAGTGGTCATCCAACGACTGAAATACCAGGCCTGATTTTTAACAGAGGCAGGGCGTCTGAATACTACAACATAATGGCATGTAAAAACACAGGTTATACGAGTCCCTTCGTGCACTGACTCAGACTTATAAGCCACAGAACTCAAATAAAAAGGATAAAAATATGGACATTGTTTCAACGCGATTTACTGTCTAGCATCAAATTTTTTTCTGCCTCTAAGCAGGGAGGTACATGCCATAGAAAGGTTCACAGCTTTAAGGGCCTGTAAAATGTGGTCTATGCTATATCATACCTCCTGAGTGGATACACCTGGCCGGGCATTTTGCATTTGCCTATGGCAGTGTGTGTGTGCATACAGTAGTACAGTTAATGTATTTTTGTTCATGCCACAGCTGCTG
>JBBBVT010000018.1:8845537-8866325 GCA_037177035.1 Craterocephalus eyresii | reverse complement strand
ACCGGTAGTACCGATGGCACTGAAGGAACAGACGTGACATGTGGCTTCACATCACACACATCTTCACATCACACACACACACACACACACACACACACACACACACACACACACCCCACACACACACACATACACACACACACACACCTATGCCTTGAACAGGTTTTCACTGAAAACATGCTGTTGTGAAAGTACTGAATTCTCCAGATGGTTTGTTACACAAAACAACCCGAGAAGACATTCTTGGAAGCTGCCTGGAAAAGGGCAGGAATTTTCAAAAAGTACAGTGTGTGCATAGTTATTAGTCAGGTGAGAATTCTTACCATCAAACCATGTCTACGAACTCAGTTTAACTATTTTAAAGGGATTTCTATTTGTGTAATGTTGGAAGCTCAATATTTTAATGGTCAACAATTCTTATGGGTTTTAAATCAAAGTGATGAAATGTTAAAATACGGTGATGTCAAAATGTTTCAAGCTTTTTGCTAGGAAAACAAGAAATGGCTAATAAAGTGATCAAAACTGGGACAATAAATGGAAGTACAATATCTAAGATATTATTATGATTATTATTATTATTATTGATGTAATAAATTTATAATATATACAAATACAATTATTTGTGTAACAAATGAGCTTGAAAGTCAATATCTTGAATGACTATCTGAAGAAGCATTCTGATATGTTGCATCCCAACCTCAATTCCAAAAACGTTTGGATGCTGTGAAAAATGTAAGTGAAAACAGAATGCAATGATTTGCTAAACTCAAAAAGAACATAAACAACATAACATATTATAACTAACATTTAATCTTTGAATTGTAAACATAGCTTCATTTTGAATCTGAGATAAGTACCAAAAGTTGGAACAGAGAAAAGGCTGAAAAAAGTGATAAGCACAAATCAGAAACAACTGGAGAAGCATTTGACAACTAACAAGGTGAACTGGCAGCGGGTCAGTAACATGAATATAGTGTAAAAGGAGTATTTCAGGAAGACAGAACCTCTGATGTAATGGTGGGACGAGATTCACCAATATGCAACCGTCTGTGTCTAAATAAATAATGTGGAACTATTTCAGAAAAATGTGCCTTTAGTAAAATTGGCAAGACTTTGAAGATCCCATATCTACAACATATAATGATAGATTCAGAAAATAAGGATAAATCTCTGTGTGCAAAGGGCACAAGGGCAAAGGTCAGAACTGGATCTTTCCATGAGGTGGCACAACATTAAAAATAATGATTCACTACCAAAAATCCCTGCATAGGCTCAGGAGCATATAGGAATTGTTTGTGAGCAAAGTTTGAAATTTAGGTTGTGCAGAGAAAAGCCATATGAGCTCTAGAAATTCTGCCATCTTCACTCAGATCATTTTAAAAATGGTGAAATGTCCAAATGAAAACTGTTCTGTGGTCAGATTTGTTAAACTGTGAAATACCTCTTGGAAACAGTAAGAAAATGCTTTTCTTTTTTCTATTTTTCTTTAATAGTAACAATAATAATTGTTATTATTATTATTATTGTTATTGTTATTATTAGCTTTTTATGTTTCCTGCCAATTTTACACAATTTACACAACTGCTGGACTGGAGTAACAGAAGGAAGAAGGTGGGTAGAACTGAAGGGAGAATGGAAGAGGAAACAGAGAAAAATATTAAGTGAAACACATGGCATAAAACAAGCAAGACATCTGCATTCAGACCCACACAGAAAATCCAGACAGCTAGCTGCTACACCTGTACAGAAACAGTAACATCCTTGGGCCTCCAAAATCAGGAACACCTTTTGGGGTATTTAGAGAACATGCTTTTATATAACGTTCATTAACATTCACTGTCCCCTCCAAATAAACTAAATACTGAAATTGACACGAAGTGCCACCCATGGGTCGACTGCCAGCGTCATACAGGGCAGAGCGGTCATGAAGGTGTCCACAGTTAGAGGAGTTTGCAGGTTGCTATTCTCCATGTTCAAATGTATTTAGTTCTCTGCTGATGGTGAGCTGGTACAGATGATGGTACATGGATATTCATCTTGGATTTCTGCAAAGAAAATAACATGGTGGATGAAGAATAAATCTTCAGCAAAGTAAGGTGTACCCAGTTGGGACACATATAATTAATCATGCAGAAGTAAAAAAACCGAGAGACATGGTGAGAAAGTCACTACCTAATAGCTTTAAGCACAGACTTAGCTGCTTCATGACCCTTATTTTTCTTCAACAAGCTGAGTTGTAATACAAGAAGTCGTCAGGAATGGTTCTCTGGGCTTCCTTGGGGACATTCCAGCGCTGTTCTTTGGATGTTGGTGACTTTTTGGTCCATTCTTTGTCACGATTATCCTACATTACATCAGTAATATTGAGGTCTGGGCTCTGGGAAGAAATCATCACTTTACAATCTGGTATTCTTTAGCTTTTTTCTCCTCATTTCCTTTCTGACTTCATGACAGCAGTGGTTTCGTGGAGACCATTCCTGATGAGGCTTCAGACAACGGATGGTCCAAATGTACAGTATCTCTAAGGTCTTGTGTCAGGACTATGCTGCATTTGTTTCCTTGCAGGCCATCACTTTCAGTAACTGCTTATCCGCTGTACGATTCCAGGCCTGCCAGTTCCTCTATTGCTCTTCATTTGTCCAGTTTCCTTCAAGTTTTTTTAAGGATCCACGTCACATCATGCTGCAATATGCCACCTTTTTGGCTGTTAGCTCTTCGGGAAGCACATTGTTGGTGCCAAAACACTATTTTATGTATGTCAAACTGTGTTATCTTTGGCCATATGGAGTGTATGGTCCTGGGAACGCAACCACCAAGGGTTCAGTATAAAATATTAACCATCTTGACAGTACAAGTGAAATTTTTAAGCACATGGTTTTGAACATCTGACATCCCCTCTGTGATTTCACCTTGAATTTAATTCAAGAAACACCTGGAACATTTCTTAGAAACTAGGCATATATATAGACAGAATAAAGATGGTTTAAAAGGACTTCGGCTGCAGCTGCATGCTTTTTAACCTGTGCAGATACGTTGGAGTTCCTCGTGTGTTCCACATACCTCATCTTTTCACCTTTTCAGCTGCATCTATTGATCTGAAAAAAATGTGACTTTGCATTTAAAGCGGAGCATACAGTATCTTCTGATTCACCTGATATAAAGTTTAATGATCAGTATTTGGACTGGCATCTGTTTTGTTTGGGATTCATTCATCCTTTCTTCTTTCTTTATCTCTAAGTCAGTGTTTTCCATTTGCGATTTTTGCATGTGGCCAAACATATGCGAGTGTTCATGTGTGGTCTGCCCAGAGCACAACATGTGGCCATTGTTAAAAGTGGATTATTTCACTGCTTTAGAATCATAAAATATCTTAATTTCCTCTATCCTCCCTCTTCTATTCACCTCGCAGAAAACTAATGGACTCTGATGCCATTCCTTGAATTCTTGGTGCGCGGAGCTGCTGTTTCCGTATTTCACGGATCTGAATGGTGTGGCCCAGGCAGTCTGGAATTCCTGGCTTTGAGATCAGAGGTCTTGATTTATCTGGATGTACTCGTGTGCATGGGCAGGAAAACTGGAATACTATGTGATCATGCACAAGTCTGAACCAGAGGCTTGGTCACTGATTCAGGAAGTGTCACATTCAGGGTTATGATTGTGCTTAATATCCGGTTAGCAAGTGACAAGTTTTGTGAAAAAGAAAAAGAAAAAGTGTCAGCATATGTTTTGAATTTGCTATCTCATCTCATTTTAAGCAGCTTTTGTTCTCGCTGCCCAAGTTTTATTTGATAAAACCATAAAGGAACTATTGTTAGGAATTTGTACTTTAGTTTCTAACAGAAATTAATTTTAAAAAATCAAATTTTCCCAATCAAATCTGACTACAGTGGTAAGCAACAAAATACTACATAAAGCTATTCCAGTGCAATAATGATCTTACTTATCATATCAGCCCCTGTATTGTGAAGCTAGTCACATGGCAAAACATGAAATAGTAACAGGAATTTAATCTAAGATTGAACATAAAAACAACTCCATAGTTGACCCAAGTGTTACCATTTTTTGTTAAACAGAATTTTATATGTGAAATGTCTTTGTTTGAGTCCAGAGTGGTTGAAAGGGTACTGCATAAAAGACTACAGTACCTTAGTGGAAAAGTTTAAATCAAGTCCCTTTGTGAGGATCTGAGTAATGGCTGGTACACATTACAGGATTAATCAAACTTTTACAGTTTTAGAGACATTCTTGATGATGACAAATGACAGATCGCACAAGATCTCTCTGTTCTTATCTTAAAGTGTGTGCTGTGCACTTCCACACCATACACTATACTTCAGGTACTTCAAGCTTCCAAATGTGTCACTTCAGTGTAAACAAACATGGCAGACAAACAGGAAAAAGCTATGAAGGTAGTTTTTGGAATTTTATTTTCTGAAGAAAAAAAAAAACAACACAAAAACACCAAACCACTTATGTAAAGACTAATGGAGATGGTGGGAATGCGGGCTGAATTCATTACAAGTATTGCAGAGAGCTTGTGGAGTACGACATTGTGCTAAATGTTTGCTTCAGTGCTTGCATGTCTTGCAAGTACTGTATTAGCGACATTACCACAGTCATTGCAAACTACTTGTGACAGGAACACCAGCATCATAAATGTTTTGTTTGTTCTTACGTTGTTTTCCATCAGGCAGCTGAGTCAGCTCACATCTCAACTGGCTTTTGTTCCGGTACATTACACACTGTGCATGCAGCCCACACACTTCAGAAATTATAGTTGCAAATATTAAACATGTTGATTCTTTATGATGTCTCCTTCTGAGGCCATCTGAGTGGATTGGTCCGGACAAAATCATTCTTAAGCCATTTCAGTGTCATTTGCAAACATCACACATACATCACACATTGATCATAAAGGGGAGATCGGGACAGAAATCATCCTGAGTATCCTGCAGTATGTGCTACCTCAGATGGTTGTTTTTGCATGCAGTAGCTCAAACTTTAACTTTCTCTTTCCTTGCTTTTCCACACATTAGAAACTGGTTAAGGCTGGGTATTAAACCAAGTTAAAATGACAAAAACATCATAGTTTGGATTCAGTGGCTCTATTTTGAAGGTTTTCTGCAGGTTCTCTGTTGTTTATGGTACAAGATAATTTTATTTTTAGGTCTAACTTGTGGTTAACATTGATGAAGAGTACATTTTAATATATATGCTGATATCTTATCGTTTTAACCTGGATGAACCTGTTTGTGCAAGTTTTTAATAAATAAGTGCTTGTAATGGTCTTTGGAAAAGAAGTACTTTTTCAAGTCTGAAGCTATGTCTCAACACAATAAATTTCATGACCCCTAACTCTCCTACCTCATTTCCCTTTAATGGTCTTCACCAGGATTTGTGTACCTGGGCATATTAATCACTTCTGACACCCACCAAATATTTAAAGCCAGTTTCAATTGGATGAAATTAAAGAGGATTTGGATCACTTGGACTTCCTCTTTGTCTCCCTGTGAGGCAGAATTTCCCTATTAAAATAAGTAGTCTCCCTCGTTTGCTCTACTCAGTTTGTGAGGAAATATGACTGAATTTATTCTGAAAGACTAAGGGAAGTGATGGTTTAGCTCTTTTCTCTGGAATTAACTAAAACCTCTCAAATATGTCAACCTTGCAATTGCTTAGTGATAAGGGCGGACTAGATTTCCATAACCTCAGAAAAATGGGCTAAGATGCACGGAGTGGCCTTTGCATATGTATCTTATTGGTCTATTAAAAATGCATCCTCCATCTGGCAAGATACCGAGGCCTCACTGACTGAAATGCTTCTCTAAAATTTTCTTTTTTAAGAGAAGGTGAAATCAGTTAAAGGATATTGCTGAAACCCAGTAACAATAAATACAGTTGCGGCTTGGAGGAAATTGAGGAGGATGGAAGGAAGATCAGGGTTAATGTCGACTTACAACGTTTATTAACAATCCTGACTTCCGACCAGGAATTCCAGATACAGGCTTCTTTGTTTGGAATTCAAAAGACATCTCGTTATTAAAAACTTCTTTGAAAATAAGATCCTTACGACCTTCAATCAGCTATCATAAAAATAAGGTCTTTTGTAAATCAGCCTTTTTAGTCTCTTTAAGCTAGAGAAGTATGTTTTGATTTATTTGTCTTTTATATGATTAGGGGTCTTTGCCATCTGTCATATCTCTGCTATCTTGACCAGATCCTTTGGCTTTGTCTGAGGTGTTTAGGAGACTGACATTGGATACATTGTGTATAATCTGGTGTTTTAATAGTTGTAATGTAATTTCTCTGTTGGTGTACAGTTTTTTAAAAATTTTTAACCCTTTTATGCATCGTGTCCACTACAGTAGACACCTATTTGACAGCTGTTTTCCAGTATATTCAGGGGTGGGGATGGAAAATTTGTAATTTTGCTGCTACAGGGGGCGTCAATAAGTCATGCAATACACTGTCACTTACTGTAGAAATATTTATCTACAGTATCTACATATATCGTAATAACCAAACTTTCCATTGTAATAAACAGAAACAGAAAACAATATAGCCACATTCTTTGTAGAATATTCATATTATAGAAATATGAAAATCAGATTAAATTATTCATTTTGAATAGAATATTAAAATACTTTAAATAAATAAAATGTCAAATATGATTAAGAAATAAAAATGTATCACTGTATGTGTCAATGGAAGTAAATGGGCTATTTGCACAACTCTGCTACTTTTTGAACATAAGGCAGCTCCTTTGTTTCCTGTCTTTCATTAATGGACGAACTGTATAATCCAGGTGTGCCCGACCTCACTGCTCAGCAATGGCAAGACAAACCTTGAGTAATAAGTTCCACCAGTAATGAAAGACAGGAAACAAGGAGCTCTATTAAGTTCAGGAAATAGTGGAGCTGTGTATAGAGCCCATTACTGTATGCAAACAACATGTGGCACTGTTTCTTAATTATTCATACATGAAAGGGTTAAAATTATTGAAAAAATAAATGTGAATAGACAACCTTTAACTATTTTTCTTCACATAAAGTTGCAACCTGTATGAACTCAACGTAGAGTTTCTTCAGTGTTAGGCATTGGTCCAAAATTCAACAAAGCACACATAAGGTTTTTTTTATTGCTCTCTAAGTATAGTAATTCATAAAACATATTTATGTATAATCACATGTGATTAAATTTGATTATTTCTTGAGTTTAGTTCTGCTAGCTGCAGTTAATCTGAGATAAGATCTTACAAAATCTTACAGGCTTTAAGGTACGTTTAAAGGCTCATTTTAAAGGCAGAAAATACTGTCATAGTTTCTGCCAAGATTCCCCAACTTATGATGCCCAAACAGAATAATAATGAGTTAAATTATAAGGTGTTTACTGAAACATGCTTAAGAAATAAACCCTTAACAGAGTAAGATTCATAAATGATAGAGATTTTCAATGAGATTTGAGCAACAGACCTCCTGCATTCATGTTGGTGAATTACCAGTTAAAGCACCTTGGCTATGAAAACCAATTAAATGTAAGATATTAGGATAGTCTAGATGATTTCCTGAGAATTTGTCACAAAGCTCTTCTCGCAGAGGGTAACTGAAATTCATTCAGACCTGACAAGCATGGGCATCTGTCTGACCCAATAAAAATACATTTAACACGTTTATGATGCTGGTGGCAAAATTAATCACCACTTTCTCTGTAAAAGAAGACCTTCATTCAAACCATGAGGTAAATGCTGTAAGAAGGTTCTGGCTGGATATTTCGGGAAAGAACTGTTTTCTAACCAGGAGGACTGACGTACAAGAAAGCGATGACTGCTTTGCCGAGCTGTTTTTTTTAAAAACACAGGTGAAGTAGTTTTAGTGGAGTCATAATTGCCGTTTTGTGAAACTGACAGTTTTGACAGTCGAACACATGCTCTTTACAAAAGCTTCTTTCATGTGACGCTCAGCTTTCCGCTTTCAAAGTGAAAGCGTACTCATAGCTCAAGCTATATGAAAATAAGTCATTTACTTGTGGTATGGAGTCCCACACCTTGCACTATTACTTACATGAACTCAAGCAGCTGGCCACAAAAAGCTTTTCAAGTAAAGAAAGACGCTTTAGGAGGTTTCAATGTATGACGTCATCCCTTTAGAGCCGCAGATTGAAGCAAATCTAAAAAAAACTGCATAATATTCCCCCAAGGCCTTTTAGTCCGCACAAAGATAGATCATTGCACATTTTAGTGTGAGTAGCAAAAGTAATGCCTATCCTGTATAAAACATATGCTGAAACAGTCAAATCTGGTGTTGAAATGTCATCAAATGGGAAATTATTGTTTTTTTTTATGCAGATTAAATTGGTGCGGTTTCATTAAAATTTCATTACAATCTCCCACAGCTGGCTTGAAATCTAACAGTTCCACTCTGGCACATGATCTCACTGTAATCAAACCTAGCTTGTATACTTAGCAACCATCAGAGTTAGTGGCAATAACAATGTTAAAATCATGGAAACCATGAAAGTCATCAGCATCCACAGAGCAGCCATCCTTAATTCATGAACATTCTTTAAATTCCCAAGGTAAAGGAAGTAAAAAAAAAACAATGAAGTGTGTATTTTGCACCGAATACATTCCCAAAACCATGTTGTTTGAGTTTGTCCAAGGCTGAAGAAGTCATCCCATCAATAAACTGAAGATTTGGCACATCATTGATAAATTTTCACAGGACTTCATAACTTTACAACACTGCCTTGCAAGTATGTCTATTCTTATTCATTCACATAACAAGTAGCATTAAAAAGTATTTTAGCCTATAATATGGAATCTCTACCATAACCCTACTAAGTGCAAAATAATTATAGATACCATGATTGGCATCAAGCCTACTAAAATAAAATCTGATTTTCTTTTGTAAAAGACGACAAGAAAGCCAAAAACACGATGGCCAAATTTACATAAGACTTTTAATTTTCCTTTAATCTGGATTAAAAGTTAAAGGGATACTGTGTAACTTTTTTGTTATAATTATGGGGGAAATGACAGGTTTAGGACCCCTAGTGGCCAAAAGTCACACAGTATCCCTTTAAATAAGCCTTTAAGAGATGAAAATGACTATGTAAACACATTGTAAGTGAATGAATCAAATTTCTGAATCAAAGTTAATTCTGAAGTGGCTTGTTTAAACTTATTTTAATTCTAAATTAAATAATTCTTCCCTCTTCATCCTGCTTTAAATTAAATACCCTTGTCCTGCACATGCTTGTTCCCTTGTCCTGTCCTGGTGAGCCACATATTACGTACTGGCTGCCTGAAGCAAACATGGTCCATAAGTATGTCGCTTTGGCCTTCTGTCCAGTCAGAACTATTCCCAACCCCCAGATGTAGAGCAAACCTAAATTCTGAATGATAATTTTCATGTGTATAAGAAAGAGAATACTTTTTTTCTTTTATACTGAATTATTAATAAAAAAAACATCCTAAGATTAGGTTAATTAGTAATCATCTTCTTCTAAATTCCGACAAAAGGGAAGTTATTAACACATCAGAAACCTGTTGTAAACATGCAACACGTCATGAGGGCGTAGATGGGTTGACCTCCAGTACTACAGGAAGTGTTTTTGATCAGGACATGCCCTTAAACACAAGGCTGGCAATCATACACCAATGTTTGACAATCACTCTTGGGATTATAGGGAACGTTGGATTATATGTTGTTATTGTCTTTTCAAAGTGTAACACTGTTTTCATTGGGGTTTCTTTTCCAAAAAAATCACTCAGTAGTGTATAGCTTATGGCTGCCCACACACACACAGCGAGGTTATGACCCCATGGACAGGCACAGGTCTCACACTGAAGCTGACAGCAGAATGAAGTCTCTGTGGTATTCTATACATGGGCCATATGAAGACTCACAGCAGGCAGCTTTTCATCACCTTTGGATCTTGACGTTTGCTTGGTGCATGAGGCCCTCGCAGTGTCTCTAGGCTTGGCTGCTTTCACATACTGTACATGCTTAAGTCAGCCTTGCAGTGATGTATAAAACTCAATCTTTTTGCTACAATGTGTTTGTTAATAACTTGGATTCTACAACACCTCAGTGTCAACCTGAGCTCATTCCATGTCTGGACCAAGATTTTGCTTTTGCTCTATAATTCTGTTGATGGAGGTGAAATCAGCTCTTTAGCCATCTGTAGCAGCAGCAGCCAGAGACTTGGAGAAACTGAACCAAATAATTCGGAAGGTTAGGTCTGCAGCATAGCAGAACAATGTCCATCTGACTCACTCTGTTATTGGCTAGCTCATGTTGTAAAAGTCTGCTTAGTGCTCATCATAGTAAGGTTAACATTTAAAGGATGACAGGAGACTGGGATTAATCCGTCTCTGTTTGAGGATATAGTAGTCTACTGTTCTGGATACAATATTGTTTGAGTTACTGGCTCTGATTTCACATTTCTTTCTTTGTGTTAGACTAACATGGTATGTTTAGCAGCCACTGCAGGTGGATGACAATCCTACATTTCCTTAATTTAGCGGAAACATGTTCTCTTTCTCTTGCTGTTTCCTGAAATATCTGTATTTTCTGTTTTGCTGCAGACTTTCTAAAGTTGTAATGTTATGTTGTTTGCTAAGATGCTGTGTTTTCTACAATGTCCTTTTTCTGAAATGCTATCTGTTTCCTTGTTGCCTTCTGTATTGTTTTGAATGTTGTGTATTTATCTGTTTCCGGAAATATTTTCATGTTTTTTGATTTTGTCCTGCTATGAACACCCCAAGGTCACATTAAGATTAATCAAAACCCACATGCATCTCAGTCACACGTGTTCTATGGGTAAAAGTTTCTGGTTGGAAATTCTCTCAGTTCAACCCAGGACTTTTAATAGCCGCATGAGCAGATATATCTACACTAAGGCACCCCTTGAATGGGGTCATAGGCAGTAATGATACAAAAGTATTTCTGAAAACATTTTTTACTTTAACCGCTGACAAGCCACACGCATGCTGAAGCACAACTTCGGGAGATGCTCAGACTCAGAGTCTTACAGACCATCAGTCAGTCATTCAGGCAAGCACACACCCGACCGAGTCATTCCACAAGTCAAATTTGCTTGTTAACTCCAAAAAGCCTTCTTGTTATCCTTGAGCAAATGGGCATCCTGCAAAGAAAAAAAAATTCCAAGTTGGTTTCTGTAAAGTCAAATATAACTGAATTTTATGGCCTGCCATTGGGTCCACATGCCAGGGGTAATTTAGGAAAGAACACACTTCTGCATGTGTATCCCTATGACTTTTTGATTGTAACAATTACATGTCCCTGGCTCTTGTTAAGGCTCCTGATGGTTTATAGTTTACGGCTGAGTACACAGGGTCAGATATTTTTTTCTCCTCGTTTATGGGGGGAACATTTAAGGCCGCCTCTGAGACCTCGCCGACGGGCTTCATGCCGCGGACCCCACACTGGAATATTTGTACCCTTAGCTTTTCTTCTCCCCTTTCCTCTCATGCTCCCTCTCTGTGTTTTGTCATGTCTCCTGCCAACTTGCTCAGCGTAGCTCCCTGAGAGTTATAAACCAGTGTTTGAACAAAAAACACTGGCATGCTATTGCACTTCTTCAAAGGAGGCTTTTCTGGTGTTGGAGACAGTACAGAGCTTAAGCTCATGTCTTGTTGGATATTCTCAAACACATTCTCAATTGACACACAAAGGAAGGGAGATGTGTGCACAGCAGTTGCAAGCGTCAGCATAGACACTTGGCGCAAGAGGCAGAAGCAACACCGGTTTGAAAAGTACGACTGTGAACGAAATTTACCATTACTTTATACCCGAGATGGCCTTGATAGCGAGCATTCCCATGGCTCTCATGAGTGCTGCTGTTCCCAGGGGTTTGCGCGCTCCATCCTCTCTAATGAGAGAACCTTCCAGGCTAGACATTGTGGGCTCTGGCTCCAGCCTCCAGCCCATGCTGTTCTCACCACAAAGAAACAAGCCAAGTTATTCACTGATTCCTTTCTGACAACCCTGGCCAAAAAGTCTCCAATCCCATCCTCCAACTGCCACCAGTCCTGATTTTCTTCCTCCCACTTAGACCTCATTTTTTTGTTTTCAGTTCATTTTCTGCACATTTATTCTATTTTCTGCTTTCAAGTGTGGTCAGAGTTATGATTAGGATTCAGAACATTCATACTCATCAACAATGCAAAGGGGAGACATTCGTCTTGGGTTATGCTAAGGAGAAGCTAACTGCACATTCAGACTCATGCAGGATTGCTGCTCTGATTGCCATGTTCAGCGAGTGTCATTGTTTTGCGTGTGATATGTCGGGCTGACGCGAGAGAGGAAATAGCATCTGCAAAAGGGGGCGGCCAGTTGTTGGGGAGGAGGCCCATCTGTACAAACAGCATCTAGTTATGGGAGTTATTAATTACTGCAGGCCACCGACCAAACTTTTGCTCCAGCGTTTGTGTGAGTGCTGGGGGAAACATTAAACAAAGGGAAGATAGAGGAGAGAAAAGCTGGGCTGAGGTTGTCCGTGATGGTATGAAGCATATTCCCAAAGAGCCGCAGTAAGCAGCAACTTGACTCATAATCTGCGTTAAAAAAGAGGCATCACAAAGGCATTCGGAGCATTTTCTTCAGCGTGCTCTCTTTCTGCTACTCCTAAATTTGGAAGAAAGGAGTCGGTGGCTCTTTTTTAATACCTCCTTTTTGCTTTCAAGAATGTCTGCAATGCCTCCCAAGAATCCTTTCCTGTTGACTTTGGTTTGGGATAAAAGGTACAGCCTTCTCTGTTCTCAGTGCTGATCCGAAAGGTGATTAGGCTGGCCTCCACATGAGCCCCTGCATAGCCCAGCACGTTGACCCAGACAGATTATCCTACGTTTCTGTGTGCCGCTGATTGTTATTCAGGAGACCCAGGTGAGGAGACAGATGAGAGAGGGGCGGTTAAAAAGAACTTTGAAAACTTGATGAGAGTGAGGGGAAGAAAAAAGAAAATATTTATTGTATTGAAGAACTTTATGAATCTTCACTTCAGTCATTCAGATGGATTGAGAAGTGGTTTAACTTGAATACCTTACTGGAATTGAACTGAAGTAAATTAATATACCTTTAAGATGCTCTAAATGTACTTTTTTGTGAATTGGTACTTGAAAACTGAATAGATGTCAAGTAAACTCAAAGATCCGTAAGTCAGTATTTTAAAAGAAGACTCACTGTGCAGAGTTTATATTCAGAGTCCGAAAATGTAACTTTAACACAATATAATCTGTTTTTCTTTTTTCTTTTAAACTTACATGAAAATGAAAACCTCACCTAATAAAAGTAAAAAGCTTAAATTTTCTTTCTTTATTTGATTTCAGGAATCCTGCAACAGATATCAATGATTGGACCCTTGTCTTTTATTTACTACCATGTCAGTCTTAAACTATTTTGCATGATGGAGCACAGATGGTTATATCGTGATTTTCTTACAGTGATATATTATCATATCTTTAATGTATTATAAAAGTGCTTAGGAAGAAAAAAAAACAGTATTTCAAAGGTTTCTTCAAATCTTTGATCTCACACACATGCACACTCTTCATGACTCCATGACATGAAGTAATGGTGGTGGTTTATAAAGGGTAAATTGTGCTTCACCCTGCAAGTTATCACTATATTTTGGGCTAGCTGTGATCATATAATCAGTAAATTGTACGGGTACGGATGACAGTGATTCTCCTGGAATTCTCCCTAAAAAACATCCATCTAGTTCTCTGTTCATCTTCTTTGCATGGTATCATGTTTTTTCTGAATTGAGGTGGAGTCAGATGGATAGGTAGTAGGCATATTTAAGGAATACATTTACAGATATTTATGCTGCTGTCAACCACATGCTGACCCCAGAATCACGTAAAAAGATTACATCATTTACTTCATGGGCCCTGCAGCTGAGCAGATGCAAAAACTGTGAATGTCTTTTACGCCTGAAGGGACTGCAGGTTATTTTTTCCTTTTAATCTCCAATTCCTGTTGTTAAACTGCTTTCTAAGAATTGGCAATAATGTTTACAACTGATCTAAAGAAAATGAAGCTAAGGTAGGACAGCTGATATATGATAGATAATGGATGACATTTTTTATCAATTATTCATAGACAGCAAAAAAATACATGCATATCCTTTAAAAAAACACATCCTTCATGCCTGCCATCTTATACTGTTTATGCAAGACTTTTGAAAAATGACCACTGTGTAAATTAGCCTAAATTCAAAGTGTTTTGTTTTATATCCCCTGTGCAACATGTGATATTTGAGATGCCATCGTGTTCCCTCATTACCTCAGTCTTCTATTCCTCTCCACACTGTAATTACCAGCTCCGTTTTCCCTGACACTCTCCCAAAAACTACCACCAGGAAGCTGGAAGTAAAGCTGCTATTTTGAAATAAAGACTATTTGCACAGAACCACATGCTCCCGCATGGGTGAGAGAAAATCGTGATAGGCTTGCATGTGCCAACAATAATATTGAGTTTAATCTAGATATCATTACATGCAAAATGAGTGAGAGAAATTCAAGGGCACCATCGTTTCCCATTAGTCAGTTTTTCAAGGGTCCAATGATGGGATGTTTCCTTTAAGAAACCCAAACCCAGAGAGATATGGATGTGGCATAGTGTTTGAGCAAAACAATGAAAATGTTGTGTTGTGGGACAATATTTCACACCAAGTGTAGTGTGGTGTTTTTTTTTTGTTTTCAATCTGCTCTGCAAATCTTATCTCAAAAACATCTCCTGGGTTTAAAATAAAAAGATCAATAAGTTAAGCACCATGTTTGACTTCAAAATGTCCAACATATGATATTATTAATGTTGGTAATTGACACATTAAAGCAATTTGTGAACTTGTTTTATAAGCTCATGCTAAAGCTTTTTTTGAAAAATAAATATCACCAAAGGTCAGGAGTGGGAAAAAGAAGTGGAAAACCTACTTATTCTAATTGGCGCTTGACTGAAGGACTGGGACGAAAGCAGGCCTCTGCTGCCCCATTTTGCTTTGGTTCTATCCAGCAGGACAAATTAGGGCCAAGTGCAGCAGGGGAGAAACAGGAGGAGGAAACAGAGGCAGGGACATCTGAAGGTTCCACAAAATGAGCCAGAAAACTGACAAAGACTTGTTGGAGCTTATTAGAGAGGACATGCAGTTCCAGCGAGACACAGAGGAAAGTAAGAGGAGCAGGGCAAAGACCTATGACTCATGCGTTTTGGAAAAAACAACAAAGTGTTTCAATAGTTTCACAGGAGGTGATTGATTTTTTATACAAACCCAATTTTCATAAAGTTTTGGAGCTTTCTCAAAGAAAGCAAAAACTTAAATCTGTGACTTCTTAATACAGCTGATCCTTCATCTACAGTAACAGACACATGTCCAAACAAACGATTTTCACTGGATTCCCTAATCACTTTCATTGATTGGAGAGAGCTGTAACCATTCCAAAATCAACTAGGTGTGACACACGAAAAGAAGTTGAGAGGGAAGCAAAAAAAAAGATAAAGAAAGTACAAGTAAAGGCTTAGGCTAATTCATGGTATGGTTCTTTGCACCTTAACACTTAAAACCCAAACCATGATAGGCTAAAAACAAAATCGCAAAGAACTTTGGTCCTCCAGCATCTTTATGACATTTCATCCTGAAAAAACTCTGTGACTGACAGTTATGGACAGATGGACCAGTTCTTTGGACAGAATTTATATTTTAGATGATGATTTTAGAAAACAGGTCCGAGTTTGGAAATTTCTCCTCTACCCTAAACCCATCCTACACCCAGGCCAGGCTCCGCCATCTGAGGGGTAAGGCCCTGATGTCAGTCCACAGACTTGACCTGGGTTCTTCAGCCCCTGTTCAGCACAAACCTGTCAGACTTTCTACAAACAATATGATTAACTTTCCTGTCTGCAGTCCAGGTCTATTTCTTACACACCACAATGACCAAACATTATTAAGCTGAAATAATGTATTCTACAGGAATAGAGAGATTCTTCTTGCAAATCTAAAACAGTTAGTCTCTCCAGCGTCCAAATGATCAAATGGATGGTTGTTGCACACTTTTGCGTCAGTCCCAACTTTCTTTGATTTGTTTTATAGTCTAAATGAACTTGGTCAATCAAGACCCTGGAAATAATGTCCTTTATATGTCGCTTATGGGAATATCATGCAAATTCACCTCAAATTAAAACTAAACAGTCACACAACTCAAATTCTTCTAATGTAAACCAAATTCATATTATCCAAAGTTAGTTTCTCCCTTATTATCAACAGTTCCTCAGTTCCTCTCCCCTCAGGTAATGTCAACCAAGGACACTGTCATTCTAATCTCACATCTACTGTTTAACACTACCCAGTCTTTATTCCATCTGGTTCAGAATTCTGCTGCTTTCTTTTTCAGCAGAACCCTGTCATTTGGCCATATCACCCCATCCCATACAGCTACTCCCTGCACTGACTCCGGTTGTGTTCAAACTCCTCATCTACACTTTCAAAGACATCTATAACCTTGCCCCTCCGTATCTGTCTGATCTCATTTGCATTACCAGTCTGCTCCCTCAGATCCTCCTCCATCTGTGCCCTCTGCCTGCCTCAGCAGAGGTTTGAGTTGCTCAGCTCCCCATCTTTGAAATTCTCTTCCGCCAGACATCCGTATCACTGATACTCTCCCTGTCTTCAAATCCAGACTCAAACCCGCCTGTTTAAGATTGCCGACTCATTTTAACTACTGTACATTCAAATAGACCACCGTTTATCTCTTTTTATATTGATTTTAATCTTTTTTATTATTTGATGTTGTTGTAAATTGTCCTTGAGGGCCTTTAAATGCAACTTAAACTAGATTTCATATTTGTAATGTTTTTCTATTCAGTGGAAATGGAATTCATAGGTCAATCCTAACTATAGCTTGAGCTTCTACCTTCTCCATCTGTATCCTGCTTTGGGTTTTAACACATCAACAGCCAAATTCTTGTCCAGCATTTCTAGTGTGTTCACATTGTGTGAATATTTCGGGGGAAAAAAGTATGTTCACAGTAGCAGCATTCAAAAAATACATATAAGTACATAAAAAGCACACACTGCCATGCACATACCGAGTGTATCAGGTGTATTTTAAGAATGATCTAATGAATTTAAACTGGATTTTAAAAGTCAGATGGTCACTGGTTGAACCAGAGAGTCTGGGATTAATGCCAAGAATCAGACCAGTGTGCCTTAAATGTCCTAGGCAGGTTCTGAACTTTTAAATTGGTCTGCACAATCACATGGGATGGCAATCAGTTGAGAGAAGTTGAATAGTTTTGTAAAAGGGAGTTTTTTTTTTGTTTTAAAAATTGCTGAGATCGATTTATGTGTAATGTCCCCCAGAATTTCAGACTATTCAACTGACTACATCCTTTTTGTTGAGAGAGCTCGGCTTATTTATTGATTTGTTTCTGCTTAGTCATGGACACATAAAACACCACAACTAAGCAGCAAATTTGATCTGAATTCGGAAAGGTAACATTATGGTTAAGTTTCAGTCCCCAGATTAACAGTTAGTGAACCATACAAACAATACTTGGTTCATTTTATTTCCCTTGACCTATCTGACCAAATGATTTTGGCTACCTGGGACTTTCTGGCAGAGGATCTAATGAGCAAGGAAATTTTGCAACCAGAAGAAGCACAGCTGCTCCAACACTGCTACATGCACATGTTGCATGGAAACAAAAGAAAAGACACCAGGTAATGCTCGGCAGCTCCTCATAGAGGACAGGAGAAAGACGAACGAGGAAGAGGGAATTTGGAGAGGGTGAGAGTGCCACGAGATACGATTAGGCCGGACCTTCCGTTTCTGATTTCTGTATTACAGGCGCTTGCGTCCAGACATTCCCTCCATGGAAGGAATGTCTTTCTAACCAGTTCCATGTGAATGATTTAGGAGGCAACCACAGGCCTTGGTTGGGTTGAAGGCTCAGCCTTTAAAAACACAACAAGGAAGAATAGAAAATGGAGAGCAGGAGGCTCAACAGGACACTGAATAAAAGCGCTGAAACAAGATGGTAAACGTACATAATATCAGAGAGGAGAGGAGGGATTTCACATGGAGCCTACATGAAAATGTATATTTGTACGGTTCATCGAATTTAATATTTATCAGTAGCTGCTTAAAATGAAGGCAGTGATGTGGCTTTATGATTCAAACAAAAGCCAGGCTGATATCTTATCCAGGATAGTGTGACTTGAGGTTTATAAGGCAATGAGAGTAGAAAAAAAATATTCATAAGACCATTTGCTGGTCTTATGAATGTATGCTGGAAGATGAGATGTATTTTTACTTTTACTTTATAGATGTGTTAAATGGATACTGGATGAGGTAAGAGTGACCATATAAAGATGACCTGAAGGTCATGTCTTACATATGAAAATATTTTCTCTGATTTTTTGTTTTTCATCTCATGACTTTCTATCACAAAGAAATCTTGAGCAAACACAACAGCATTCTCAGACATTAAACATCACCATTAAGGTCCAGTATGCTGTTTCTGCTTAAGTTTGAGACTTAAATAAATACCCCCAATTGTGATAGTGAGCATTTTATGCAATTTGACAGGAATTGCGCCATTAAGGAAATTATTACTGTATTTAAAAATGCTCTTTCCATGAGAAAGTGGCCGAGAAAGAGCTCAAGCCTGTCTGTCTCTCTCCAAGATATTTGGATTTTACAGTTCAGTCATGTCAATGTTGGATGCAAAGCACATACACTTGTTTGCTTTGGAGTTTTCATTGCATTTATCTGATTGCAACAATGTGAACAAACTGACATAGTATTAGTGGGAGTGGCTACAGTTACCAGCAGAACAAAAAGTAAAACAAAAATCAGCTCACAGATTCATTTGGCAAATAAGATAAGTCACAAATTCATAACCACTATTTCAAACTGTTAACACCTATTTTTTTTCCATTTGTTTCCTAATATTCCTTCCTGAATTTATAGTATATATCCCTGTTTAGGTCTTTCCTCAAAAAGTACATGTGCAGCGAACAAAAGTCACAACTGCTTGTTTGATACAAGCAACGGGGTCTGAGCTCCAACAATAATGTTTATTCGGCTGTCTCAGGAAAGAAAAGACACGCCTGCCAGTTGCTGCTAGTCAAAGCAGGAAATCTATGTGAGAAAATGTAGATGTCCTGCAAATATGCAGGCCTGCATCTCTTCCTCATAAACACTCCGAGGTGTGCAAACAGACTAGTCTCTAGAGGAGAGATAAGCTGTAGCACGAAGTCGGCAGCTGGCAGTTTTAAGTGTTTGGGGTGAGTTGCTTGGTCCTGGTGAGCATAAGGAAGCGTGCTATTTAAAAGGACAGAAGTGGACGAAAACATTCACCAGGCCTGATTCTTGATGTTTAAACCTATCAGGAGAAAAGGTGCTCTATACTGATTAAACTCAGTATGAAGCAGATTTGACTGGTCTTCCAGACAGATTTTCTTTTTTCTTGTTGTTATTAAAAGAGGGATTCAGATAAATGCAATCCTCCGAAACTGTAATAGTATATCTTCTCCATCGGCCTCTAAGCTGAGTCCCATTTCCTTTGGCTGCCTTTTCAATCTATGTAGTAAATCAAATTCTAAGTATTGCAGAGAGCATACTGACAGTGCAGACTATTGTAAACACTTCAATGAGGCCTTTCAGGTGATGGACAGTCCATTTTCAACTTCTCAGCAAAGCAACCAAGTGTCATGCTGTTTTATTAAAGAACATGTGGAACATATGAATCTTCATTTTGTGTTTGGCTGCACTTTAAAAAAATCATCGTATTGGTGTTGTATTTCATATAAAGTAGCTTCTTAAAAATGCAACAAGAATGAAAGTTACAACTTTAATTCCTGGCGAAGGATGGACATACTAAAACATTTGGTTTGTCAGGGGTAATAAATCTGAATTATAATTGTAGGTCAGTGATTCGATGCAAACTTGATTCTCCCACAGTGGAGACACTGCAGCCAGTCCTCCGCACCATTAACTCATGCCTACTTCCTGCTGTTGCACTGCATTTTATGAAAGGTATATGCAACATCTCAGTGTCAACGTGATTCCTGGGGATGTTGGGCTGCATTATAACATTACTGCATCTTAATTTCCTAGCAGAAGCTATACATTAAAAATAGATGTAACATTCAGCTTGGAAAATGAGGCCAGAAGCAGGGAAGCTTAAAACCTTCATTCCATCCAATGGATAGTGCAGGGGACGACTACTGTGGTTACTGGAAGAGAAAAATGGATACAATTATAGATAGAAGTCTATGAGAACATGCAGATTCCCACATGATCTTTTATCCCATAAACATTTTCTTAACATGTCTATGGTCTTGATCACTTATATTTTTCCCACCAGGATAATCTTCTCGATGTGGGGACTTGTTGGGGGGGTTGCAACGTTTTCCTGCAACACGATAGCGTACGAATCGAACCTTTGGAATAAAGTATTCACTCTTCGCCAGAGGCAATGCACCGTGAATTAATGTAGGTGAGACACATAACAAAGAAGAAAACTCAGCTGAACACGGAGCTGCATGAGATCCAAACATTTCTCCAACTCTTCCACATCTGACCGTGAGCCATTTCCCTCGAATCAGATGTGCTTGCACATTCACAAAACCCCACACAAAGTGGATTTTCTGACCAAATGGACAAGGATTGAAATCAAAAGGCTGTCATGGTTCATTTTAACATTAATGCTTTTAAAAGTTGAATACTAGGTCTGCTATGTCATTTTCGTGACAGGTTATG
>JBBBVT010000018.1:8818884-8828965 GCA_037177035.1 Craterocephalus eyresii | reverse complement strand
CTCATGTTTGGAGAAAGAAAAGTTTATGTAAGTTCTAACAGTGATTCTTTTCTTTGCTCCCCCCCCCCCCCCCCCCAACACCTCCTGTTGCTTCACTCTGTCCATCCAGTGTGACGCCTCTGGCAAAGCGACACTGCATTCCTCCTGTAACGACATCCCTCCATTGAAAACAGACTGAGGACAGATAGTTGTGACACTGTGTCCTCAGGTATCCCACGTGACAAACTCGGAGAGAGACTGGAAAGTAGGGAGAAAAAGGAACAAATTAGCGAGGGGGAGAGAAAGAGAAAGAGACGAAGAAAAGAGGAAAACGGGGGAATATTTGTGACAATGAAAAAAGAAAGATCCAAAATACAAAGATGGGTCCAAAATGATCACATGTGTTTCAGCGCGCTAGCAGCAGGCTTTCGGAGCAGGGAGTAAAAGCGAAGCAAACAGAGAGGGGGAGTCTGGAAAAGATAGTGGTCTGGAGTTCTGAAATCCAAAAACATTTGGCAGCATCCTTCTGTTTTGCTGGCTGGAAGAAAATTAAAATGCGTGTGTACCTGTGTGCGAGTGTGTGTGTGTGTCTATTGGTGCATGTGCAGCTCTTCTTGAACTTGGGTGACTTAGCTTCTGTCAGAATTGAGGTATGCAATCTTTAGATTTGCAATGTACGCGCTAATATGTGACTTCTCAACGATGAGGAGGTGCAACATAAGCTGCCAGGTGTGGATGGCTACTGATGAGCTCCTCTTTGCTTTGATTATTCATCTTTGACATAAAAAGATCGATTGTTCTTTCCAGACTTTTTTTTTTTCTTTTAACAAATTCTGGCATATGCTTGATGGCAACTTTTGCCCTGGAACCATGGTGACTGTGGACCACTGACTTTCACTGATTTGTGTCCTCCTCTATGTGGCAGCTGGCCAATAAGTGGCTGACCTGTGGTTATAAAAAGCCTAAGTGTGCGCTTGTGTGAGCAGTGCATTATTTAACCACATATACCGGGCTCCATCCGCCTGCCCATTCAAGCCTCTGATACAAAGTGCCAAAGCGTGGCCGAGCATAAACAAACAACAGTCACGCTTGATACACAGGGCATACTTTACGCCTTGTGCAATGCAAACTATTACATGGCTTTAACACTCCACATAAACACACACGCAGATTTCAAACAGATGATCACACTCTCACTCTTTGAGGCTCTTATGCTACGGTGCTTTCACTTCATTAGTCAGAACATGATGAACTCAACCTTTAAGATTCCAGAACTTACCATCGGCTCACTTTTCTTCTTTGTTTGGGAAAATAACCCTTCTTCTGTAGAGGTAGGGGGGAAGGGTTATTAGCTTATTAATCTTAATTAATCAGTGTAGGGAAGAAGTTCACTTGTGGTTTTTGAACAGCTGTTAGACACACGTTTTGTCACTGTCTCATTGGTTTGTGGCGCAGGTTGCAGTCTTTGGCCACAAGAGGGCAGAAAAGCAGACAGTTCAAACAAACATTGTGTAAATAAGAGAGGTTGCATTCTGTTGCACAGATACATGTGCAACAAAGAAGGATCAATTACAGTGGCTTTCCCTGTGTTACTACACTAACAACACACAATCCCCTCATAACACTACTAATGTTAAAGAAGGTTTCATGAAGACTTAGCATTGATCATCATTAATTCTCATCTCACTGTCAACAAGCTCTTTCCCCATTTACCACGGTTTTAAGTCCTGATAAAGGCCACTGGGCAGCTTAAAAAACTCTTCTGTTCAATGTGGGTGTATACTTACACAGTGGGCCAGCACATGTGCCTCTCTTTTTTTCAGTGCTAGCAGGAAATGAAGGAGAATGCCACTCATTCTCAAGGAAAAGTTACAGTACTCCTTTACAGTACTCAAGAACACACCACTATACACACACATTTTCACAAAAAAATGTCTCTCATCAGAGTTTTTTGTTTCATACGTATATAAAGAGGCGGCAGAGTGAAAACTGGGCACTCCTGCTTTTAAGGCTATCGCTCCCAGTTTGTTTTTTATTAAGTGCTCCCTTTGACCGGAAGCTGCAATTACAGCCTCACACAAATGCTGTGCGTTCAAACACACTCTTCGGCACTTGTTAGAAGGAATGCTAACCGCTGCCGTTGATATACTGAGGAAGGAACTGCAGTGGAGGGCGGTGGAAACAGAATACAGGTCCTGGTCTTAATCAGAGCTTGGACCAAAACATTTGAGACTAATAGGCTGGATTTGTTTTTCGGCTAAAAGGGGAAAGAGAAAAAGAAAGAGAAAACAGAATACATAAGCACATTTTTTACATGCAGATGCCTAGAGACTTGCACATTTGCTTCCTTTTGCCTCAAGTGTTTATGCTCTCATAAGCTTGTTTGCACACCATCAGTAGCCATCTTGGCCTAGGGACTCAGATAATATGTGGAAATCAGTCAACTGCAGGCTAAGACAGTGAATCTGCAGGAACACATGACCCTCAAGAATAGATGGGACAACATTTTATTAATCAGGCCACTTGTACCGCTTGCTTTGACTCAGCATGAGCCAGTGGACAAGAAGAGGAAGGAGGGTCTTCTGAGTTTATCAACATCCCACTTGCTGTTTCATTCTCTCATAACTGTCTGGACGAGAGGAAGCTTTTCCACTGGGCTGGCAGCAGCACGGGGACGAGGAAAGACAGACAGGGAGAGTGAGCTGTGGGGAGGCTTGGCAGACGCCCCTTGTTATTTTTCCTCCGCCTCCCATTGACTCTGTCAGCACTTGGTTCACTCTGAGGAAAGCCAGCGAGCTCAGAATGGCTTGACAACGGCATCTATCAGAGGGGTCTCATCAAAACCACTTAACAAAATGAAACAGGAGGAAATTTGTGGTAAAGATAAAGCCGGCCATTAGTGCATTGTCACATTTTCCCCCTGTACAGTAACAATCCCCGTTGTCACAGGCTCTTTGATTCTTCTTGCATTTTCCTAATGGTCTCAGATTAAAACCTGAGCCAAACATTTCGTTTTGTCAGTGAGGCCTGAACTAAACACAGCAATGATACTATGAGCAACGCTTTCTGGAGTCTTTTCACTATTTTTCCAATGGTTCGTCTAAGTTTTTTGGAACAGCAGCTTATGTTTTCAAACAGAATCCAACAGGAACAAACAGGGATAACAACGTCTGTACTCATCCAGGAACAGCGCTACTCCTTGTTAATGGGATGTGACATATGCCATTCTGCCACTGAGACTGAGTTTTTCTTCAACTTCTTTCATTTTAAATCTGGATGCAAGAATATAGCAGTTTCCCCGCATCTCTGGGTAGGAGGACCCTCCTGCTGTGGTTTCAGTTTAAGGTGAAAAAATCGGAACCCATAACACCGAAGCCAAAGGAAGATAGTTTGGCCTGCAGCACATGTGTTTGTATGTTCAGGACAGTACAAATGAGCACATGCGTACAGTCCATGCAGGTAGGTTTATTTGCCTTCAGTTTTTGACTCTCCTACCTCATTGCCCCTCAGTTCAGTGTCTGGCAAGAGTTTAGTTTGGGGCTTTCGAAAGCAGAATGTCCGACCAGTTCTTTACAGGGTCAGCTCCTCAATATAAAACTCTTTTCATCATTTTACAAACTTCCCAAGCCAAGTGTTTATTTTTATTATTTCACTTCAGATGCACGATGGATATATCTCTCTCCGATGGATCAATAGTGAGTAAGAGGTTGGAAACAGCTCCTCTGAGACTATTAGAAAAGCTCCAGACTTTGTTATTGTTCAGTCTGAACTTGATTTAGACGTGTGCGTAGGTGTTCGTAAAAAGAGAAAAGAGACTGGGGTTATTGTGGTGTTATGATCCCCTAGGAGCAGGATAATAAAAAGCATTTTATTTCACAGAGACAGATTTTCTGGAGTAGGAAATGGTAGCTTATAGTGCCACATGCATCATATTGCTTACACACAGTGGAATTTTTCCCACTCTTCAGTAGCAGACAATAACTTCATATTTCTGCTGTCAACTAAGTCTTGTTCCACGAATTACCTCAGAGTTAAATCTGTTACTTTTCATTTCTTTATACATCTAAAATCCTCATGAATGAGTCTGCTCCTGAGGAAAAAAACACAAGGAAATTAAATAAAGAACCATAAAAACCTTTCCAGGCCACTACAGTAAGGTTTTAGGTGCCAAGATGCTCAAATGTGTCATGGTTAGCTTAGTTGAGGGTTGAATCAATAATATCAGGAGTAGCAATTGGTTTACATGATGGTCCACGAGGATCAGTTTAGTTGAGATTAGCAACATTTAGCTGGTCAGAGTCTGCTTTCACACTGCACTCCATCGAATTAACCCAACCATCTAAAGAATGTATTCCCCTCCTTACCTGAGGTTGCGCTACATCAGGAATTGATGAAAGAAGACCAGACAAACATCAAACAAGAAAACTTGCTCATTTATTAGCTGATACAGGACAACTATTGCTTCCACCACGCAAGTTGTAGTATGCTGTCTGCATTCGGTTCTCTTGAAACAGCGGATGACCTACATTTTTTGGCAGACCAGAGTTTGCTTCTCTGATCAAACAGAGTCCAAGTTCAAACAGAGTCCAAGTTCAAACGCGCTGTGACTTTATCACAATGTGGGTCCGATCCTTTGGCTGACTGGTCAGCACACATGACTTTCACCTGGTAGGTTGTGAGGATCAATCCCCACCTGGGCCCCCCTTTGTCCTGCCACGTACTGATATCCGTTTTCTGGTGTGTGATGCAGTGCCCTAAAGTGAAATGTTATGGTAAAATGCAGCATCCTGGGAAAAAAAGTCATGAGGTGTGGTTTGTTACCTTAGAACCTCTACAGTGCAACAACAGCTCAGGTAATATACGTCATATATGTTACTGTGACATCAAAATGACGCAGAATCGTAAGGTAAGTTTTAAGTGTAGAAGTCACTGAAACTTTAAATTGCAACACTAATTTAAACATTGGCTCAGAAGAGGCTTTGGTGAGGTTGGTTGCAATCTACAACTTATGCACTAGATGCGAGTTAAACTGATACATCCTCACTTCAAAGTGCACTGCCTTCTAGTGGTTAAAGATATTAGACTCGCAAGAAGGGGTATGTTTTTTTCTGCCTTTATGTTGAACAAATGAGAAAATTGTGAAGATGTGACAAAACAATGGGAGGAGACAGGCAAGAGACCTCCATGTATTGGCTTTGGATTGATATCAGACCTGGACTAGCTGTGACAAGGACCCACACACCAAACCTTAACTGTCAAAACTTTATCCTTTATTACTCATTCTGCATCTTTGGGAATAAACTTATTTTTGTTATTTTTGGGAATTTTGAATTACACCTGAACTAATGTATTATGTTGAGATCTCTGCTATACAAACCTTAATTACACATCTGCAGTTTGTCAATTTTATGATCATCTACTGTAAATGTTGCCCAGGCTAACATGAAATGAAAACATATTAAAATGTCAGTTTCTAATGTCTTTGCATGTGACCTCAAGTCCCTGTCACATAGCCAAAATCATCTGTAAGACCCCTTTTTCCAGGCTAAAATATACTGGCAGGGGGGTTTGCCACATTTAACATTGCCTCATATAAACACCTGAAATTTACCTTGGCTCAAAGTGTTCCTCAAAATTGCTGGATTTAAGATGACTTATACCCTACCATTGGCCACCCTGAGCATTGACATGGTTTTTAGTCATGTCACGCAACGTTAAGCATCTCAAGAGCACAAATTATACCCTCAAAGTTAAATACAGTCCTTGGAAATTACCATGAGAACAGGTCTTCATGAGTTTGGAAAAACAAAAATGCAAAATGCCCATTTTGTTGAGCTGTTATGCTGTCCCATGATTGTTCAATGCTAGCTGAATTTTTTTTCTCTTCTCAGACTGTATTCATAAATGGTTTAAGTTTGGAGACTTAATCCTTTCTGTACAGACTTTGGGGCCATTGAGCAGCTTGTATTTCATAATGCAATGCTCAGAGGCTTTAGCTAGTCTACAACACAACCAGTCCTTCAAGGCTTTGGTCTTAATCATTTCCTGTAATCAGCAGCAAAGTAGTGACACGATAAAATGGGACAGCAACTTTGTGCTCATTCTAGCTCATTTGAGGTGAATGTGATGTGAGCTTTGCTTTTAGTGACCACGCTCTACTTTGTATTTGCCTGTGTGTGTGTTCGTATACACAGTACTGTAATTACTAAATCACTCTTGTTTGTGTTTATCCCTATATGTAATGCTTCCAGAAGCAAGGAAGCAAAGGCAATGCAGTTTGGCAGCACTCAAAAGGGTTTAAAGAAGCAGCTGAAATTTTTTTGTGTCATGCTCACAGGGAGTGTTATTGGTCTGCCTGAAGAAAACAGTTTAGGAAGGATACATGTGGAGTTTTTATGAAGAACATCTCTGATCCTGAGAAAGCAAAGACTAAGATAAACAAATACAAAAGAATTTTCATGACAGCCTTGCCAGTTCCCTTTCCATCGTGCATTTGCTCGGTTTTGTCTGTCAATGTAAACTTAAGTAGAAACACAAGAAAGCATGAGAGTGATTGTGGAAAGATTTTCCTTTTACAAAAGGGGGAGGATTTTTATTTCCACATCCCAAGCTGTTGTACAGCCTTATGTAGTGATGACATTTAGTATGTCTACGGAGAAAATGAAATATTCAGCTCAAATAAAGCAACTGCGGGTGCAATGTTGTATAAAAAGGGTAACAACTTGTTACCCTTTTAGATACATGGACACAGGATTAAAGATATTAGGAAACTGCTGCTGGCTATGAAAGCACTTCTGCAGTTTTGTAAAACAATGCAGACATAGGCTGTCTTATCAAGAGCCGAAGATAGTCGAAAAATTTACATGACCTCAGTTAAAAACTGGATGTCCTGTACAGTAGATGATAGATTACAGTTTAAGTGGAATGGAAATAAAACATCCTATCAACTGACGATAGCCATGCAAGTCTGTGATTGTTTGGACGTTGAAAGTTCCAGAAGTATAACCACCTCTGGAGGATGTTCTTTGGCCAACCAACATAATACTTAATTACAGAGGGCTTTGGATCAATTACCACTGACTTTCATGTGGTTTGCAGATGGCTACACAGTCTCTTACTTTTCCTTCTTTTTCCTATGCAAGCCATATCCAAAAAAACTCTGCAGTGTTTGCCTCATTGCTAATTTGAACCAGAAAGATGGTCATTTCCTAACACTGGGCCCTGGCCCACTCTACAAGACAAACTATCAACCAGTCCAAAGGATCCTGAACTGGACCGCTCCCAGAGCTGGGCAGAAACCACACAAAGCCTTGTCTTCCTGTCATGTGGAGAAAGTGTGATAGGGATGTAGGAAACATCAGCTAGGGTTAGAAAAGATGGATGGCAATGGACCCATTTAAAAGATTGAAACTAGGATGTGATGAAAATAGGGATAGAAGTGGAAGAAGTGGTAATTGCAGGGAAAAGGCAAGCAGAGGTGAAAGTACAGGCAAAGATGGAAAGGTAAAAGAAGTCTGGTGGAGGATTGAACCAGTGTCAACAGAAACATTCAGGGGCCGTCTGTTTGCTCCCAGTCACAGATCATTCCTCCGGGAATTACTCTGCCACAGTTTGCAGCAACCTCCTTACTACTCCAATATTTGTTTACCCTGTCGGCCAATTCCTCAAGCTCAGCAACAAGCTCAGTAATACTCGAGAACTCCTGCAATCAGCTAAACTTTCAATGTCGTTAATCTCTAAGGGAAGCAAAAATCTGGAAGATTTTGAAGATCTAAAGATAACTTTCTGCTGCCTTTTATATTGAGTTTATTCAACAGCAGTGTTATGTCTCATTTAGTCATGTAATACAGATTCTATTATTCCTTCTTCAGGCAATCTATTCCAGCCAACTGGTGAGGTATATTTTGTATCCCACATTCTCCACAAGGAAGAGGGAGGGATAGTAAAAAGGTGGAAGAGGAAAACAAGGATGCAGACGTAACTGCTAGATCATTTTAGTAAGAGGCTGTGTCCTGAATGCTGTGTCCCTGCCATAGGACAGCCTGCTGATTCAAACCTCATGTTTGAGGCAGAAAGAAAGTGACGTTAGAGAATGTTTATACAAAATGCAGATTTGGAAATCTAGTTTTCCTTTTAGCTGAACTTATAAAAATGTGTAATGTGACAGTAGACACACTCAGTGCAAAACTCCATGACTTTGACGAGCTTTTTAGAATTTCAGATCTTACAACCCGTGTCCGTTTTTGGTTCACTTGCACCTCTCTCATCAGTGCTAACTCATATTACTGCCACTTTTTTCAGAAAGTTTAGAAGTTTATCTTTTACTAAAGCCGTTTTTGCACTGGTAAAAACAAAAAGCTACAAATGCTCATTAAAGGGACTTATGGCAAGATTTGTGAGAAACTACACATGCATTTCCAGTTTATTCAATGCTAATGGGTCGTGAAGCATTAAAAATCCAAAATAACGAGGCCATCCGCGTATCTGTCTGTTGCCTTGAACATGCTGTGTGCTACATAATGAGCTGCAGTTCGGCATCTGAATTCGCCCGCGCAGTCATGGGGATGTGATATAAATTGACACTGTTTGAGTGTTGCCGACAGCTCTTGAATAGAAAGAACATGCTGCCGCAGACTCGGATTCAAACACTGAAGGGATACTTATGGATGCTTCTGCAGCCAGTAAACAACCTGCATCCACTCTATGCCCACAAGAAGAAAGACGCCGAAAAAGACATTAGAAGTTGCACAAGCTTTTGAAATAAAGTTCTACAAGTGTTCACGGTGTGTTGGTGGTTAGAAACAATTTAATAGCAGCGCATTTGTGCCGCCAATCGATGTTTGAATGTAATGTTGTATCGCGGAGTTTACAATAAACTCAGCACTGCCGCTTAGCGGAGGTTAGCCGTAGCAACAGAAACGACGCATGGAAGTATGAAGGTAGCGACGCATGAAGACGCTTGGAACGGATGACCCAAATTACGTCCGTCAGGAAGCATAAATGGGCCTTAAGTCCCTTTAATATCTGGGTTTGAAGTGCAGTGAGAGAGTGTTCAATCAACATTTATTCACATGTCAAATTAATCTGAAGTAACTATGGGTATTTTTCAGCTCTGGCTCAAATCAGAATTAACACTAACACAACATTTGGGTGAACAAACTGATTTTTTACAGAAAATGCGGTGGACCTTTCTGCAGAAACAGGGGCAGTCTTTCATTTTCATATTTATGACTGCACTGAGACCCCAAATGTTGACACAGAAAGAACACTTGAGGCAGATCACTTGAGGGCTGATGTCCTGCATGTTTTACAACACACTTGACTCAAATCAGTGGGTTATTAGCTTGGTATCAAACTCAGCACACGTCTGTGTTTGAATGAGGTGAGTTGCAGCAGGAAAACTTCCAAGATTTGCAGGACACTGGACCTTGAGGCCAAGGTTGTAGGATCCCTGCTCTAAGACAAGAGAAGCAACATCACAAAAAGAGTCTTATTTGCTAAAAGGTTGGAAAAAAACGAGGCCCTCAGGGAAATCCACAGAAATGTCCTGTCAGCCCTCCAGAAGAACATAAACGGTTGGCATCCATCTGACTGCATGAGTTCAATAATCGAGTCTGCAAGGGCTAAACTATGACTACACTGATATTTTATTGACTTATACAGACTTGTCTCCTTGGAATTAGTTGTATTTTCTGTAGTTATATTTGATGTATTCCTTACATTGGGAAATAATTTAATTGGGCTCGTTGTGCCAGTTTACCCGTGTTAAAAAAAATGAAATAAATGATAAAAACAAAACAAAAAAAAAACATGTTACTTTGGTAGAAATTCTCTGCCATCAATTGTCTTGTATTGATGGGAGTTTAGAGTTACTTGGACCAGGAGAATAAGTCAGTGGTTCTCGAGTTGGTATTTGACGTCTTTCAGTGTCACTATAGTTTATTCAACATAACAGCTTGGATAAGGGGGGGGGGGGGGGGGGGGGGTTTGGTCCTCCCCCACCTCTGCCCCCCCTCCTTTCTTATCCTGGGACTGCTTTCTTTCCCGCCTCTCCCTTTTGGGGACCCCCAATCCTAACCTCATCGGCCCCCCCCGTCCTTTC
>JBBBVT010000018.1:8776537-8794650 GCA_037177035.1 Craterocephalus eyresii | reverse complement strand
TAGTATAAAAGTTCCTTATTTGTTTTTCTGTCAGTAAGTTCATGCAGCATCTTTTTGCCATTTGTTGTCACTTCACGCTGAATAAATAACTGTTTTCTTTTTTTAAGACACGAAGGCATGTTCATCTGAAAACCAAGGGTGTCCAGTCTCATAAGAAAATGTGTAATAGGTAGATTTTCAACACATCTATAATATAGAGATGCTCTTGTTGGTTCTCCACATACTATATCTAACTCAGACCATGTGTATATTTATTATTGTAATTATTGTATCATATTACTGTTATGAGTTGCATCCAAGAGTAGAAGAAGCTGGAGGAGAAGAGACTGGAGGAGAAAGAGTAGGAGGAGATGGAGAAGTGGCTGGAGGATGGAGAGTAGGAAAAGAAGAGGGAGTAAAGGCTGGAGGAGGGAGAGTAGGAGAAAATGGAGGAGATGGAGGGGAAGAGGCTGGAGGGGAAGAGGTGTGAAGTCAGAAGTTAGTCATGACATGAAGCATTGCAACAAATGTTAGAGTGAGGATAATCTGTCTCAGAGCTTACAAAGTTCAAACACCATGCATCTTTTGGGTTTTGTTTGCTTCTTTCATTTTGTCATTCATTTGGCCGTGTACAGTTTATGTTCAGGCTGGCGTGCTGTGTGCTGTGCCTTCATGTGAAAATGTATTGGTTCATTGTTAAAAATGTGCTAGCAACTAAGCAGTAAGTTAACATGGGTCAAGAACTGTGAGGGAGTGACATAAACTAGTTTATTCGGCAATATTTTCATCGTTATTGTAATTTCTTAAATTATAAGTTGCTTATAGATATTCCACTTCTTGTTACTGTATGTTCATCTTAGCTGTATCAGCCACAGCCGGGCTCAATGGAGCTTTATGTAATGCAAGGTGATGTTTTGCTACATGCTTTACAACCAGTCTAAGCAAAAAAGGGAACATAAACATTAAAAATAGCAACAGAAAACTAGGAAAACCGTCAGAAAACATAGTGAGCTGTAAGATTCGCTTAATGAAAAATACATCTGCCACCCACTCTTTTTTTTCTATTTTCAAATTTCATGGCAGTGATATTAGATTTTTTGGGGGCTTGGCTGATTGATATGTACAGATGTTCAGGTAGTACAGCTGTTTATGTGACTGATCAACGGACACTGTGTTGCAGCTGTGGATGAGAAACTAAGAGTCAAATTGATATTTGAAGAGAAAACCGTGCCGCAGTGTTTGCTTTGTTTGCTTGCAATTCTTAACAAACAAGAGATAACTTAGTTTCAGATTAAGAAATACCTTTTATGATGGAAGATACTTTCATTTCTTTAAAGAGTGAAAGTCTATCATTTCCTGCTCAAATATGGATCTTTTGGTCTTGAACTTTCTATTCAAGATACCTTGTGTACTTCATGTTCGAACATGTATATGCGCATATTTGTGTCTCTATAGTCAATATAGTTCTTTCTTAACAGTTGTTTGCTTAACTAATGATTTATTTGAAAAATAAATAAGTGAACGCTGGGATCCTTCATTGTAGCAGAGCAGGTGGGAGCAATTTCTTCCCGAAATGCAACCAAACATAACCTGCAACACTGGTGACAACTAAAGTAGCAGATGTTAACGTCTCAACTTATGCGTAGAGACTATAACTTTGTGGCTACTTTTATACGCACGCATGGGCAAAATATAATGGAAGCCATTCTGTTTCCGCTTCAAAGCCACCCAAAACTGTGACCACAATTTATATATTACGTTTTGATCTGACACCTCGAAGTGGTGTTCAAGTTGATGGAGGGATTACCTCATTCAAATGGTGGTGACTCTTAATAAAACCCCAACATAAAACCCCGACCTTCAGTCAAAAAATTCAACTTGCTCACATTCCTTCACATTAATACACATGAGGTCTCACTAACTCCTGTGTTGTATAGCTGTTGTGCTTATACCCTTCGCTCTGACATCCTCTCAGTTTTTGAAAAAAAACAACCCTCAAACCCCTCTTTAATAGTTGATCAAGAGCCCGCTGCCTTGGTTTTACAGGTAAAAGGTACATAGAAAGCATCACTTTTGGTGCAGGTACTTGATTTTCTTGGTTGTTAACATAAAAAGTTGCAGGATGTGTCACCCTGGCAATATGGAAAATGTTAGAAAAGCTTACTGTACTGTAGCTGTTTGAATGGCTAGGCGTTATTTTTTTGTTTACCAGTGGTGCAGATGGAGCGTCAGTAATAATATAAAGCTATGGAACAGCTCTCTGTGCATCAGGAACAATGAAAAGGAGAAATTCCTATGTGTGAACAACAGCATAATTGAACAGTTGGGAATGAGAGGATGTTTCGTGACGAAAAAGAAATTTCATACATGAGTTCATTTGCCCAACAGAGCTCTATGTTAGGATTCTGAGCCTTATTTTAAAACTTTCATTTGGCATTCAAAGATGCACATTTTAATAGTATGTTTTTTTGACTGAATAATGAGAAATGCTCATCCCTTCTCTCTGTTGCTTATGCTTCTCTGTAACTTTCCAACTTTCCCTTTTTTAATTCACAAGAGAGGAGTTTGGTAAGGGAAGGTGGTTGTGGCTGACTAACCCATGTGGGTTCATGGTTGGAGTTAAGAATCATTATGGGCAAAGCTGTGGCTGAGGTTTGTCAGAATTGGATGAATCAGCTAAAATAAATGGTCAGGTCTTAAGAGTTGCTCTTTGCAAGGCCTGTGGTTGCAACCAAAATTATTTCATCGTTATGGAACTCGACTGTTGCAGATCAATTTGGTGCTTTTGTAAAAGATGACTTGACGCTGTACATGATGTTGAGGTGGGGATTCCTCCACCCAAACGCTGGTTTACGTGTTCCCCACAAAAGCAGGCCCTTCTTTCCCTGAGCATGACAGTGAATCCTCACATGATAGTGCACCAATAATCTCTCTTTGGCACGTGGTACAGGAAATATCTGTCTGTGTCTGTCCACACATATACAGCTTAAGGGAAGTGCAGGCAGCCTCACCTCCCTGGCGCTGTTAATTTCATTAGTGGGTAGACGGAGCAGTTAGGGATGTGTGTGCTTGGCTTTCACTCAGCAGAGCTGTCTGTGTCTCTTCAGCATGTCTGAGCAGGCCTCTAGAGATGATGCTGATTTGGGGTTTGGAGGCTGCCGTGTCTCCTTTGGCAGCCTGAAGTCACTGCAAATTGGTGTTTCGGCTATATTTATGTAGTGTCCAACACATGTTCAAGAAATCTCATGACTGCTTATTAATGCCAAGCAGAAAGATTTCTATACTGGTTCCCTGTGTACAGTATTGTTTCCATTTGGTTCCAAATCAAAATGCATTGCCATGTAAAAAAGTTTGCTCATACTATTGTGTGCCTCTTTTCCTTTTCCTTAGGGTGCTTTCTTAAAAGAAGTGTGAGATTTTTCCTTAAATGAAAAAAGTCTTGGCTTGAGTAGAAAGAAACTAACATACCTGGAGTACCAACAGGACACCTATGGATCATATTTGTCTCTCTGCTGGATGTTTCTCTAAAGCTGCAGCTTCCTTTTAGGGAACTTTTCTTGAGTTAACCTGCAATGCCAGAAAACCTATACAATTATAATAACCCTTACAACTCAATTGAAAGCAATGTGTTTCTACCTTTATGTGTGTCAGATCAAATTGGTTAAAACTATCAGACCTTGACTCACACTACTAAGACAAAAGACCTGAGTTAACTTTGGTTGAAGCTAATTCTTCACATATGAAATCCTAAACCTTATTGCTGCCATTGTTTTTGTTGTTGCCATTGTTGTGGGTATTAGCTGCCAGGGATTCTATCAGACTAAAAGGGATACTGCGTAACTTTTGGTCACTGGCGCTCCTAAACCTGTAATTTCACCCAAAATGAAACTTTTGACCCGAATATCAGCCAATATGAGTATTAATGGATGATTTCTGCAGTGTTTGGAACCTGTCGGTGTTATGAGGGGCTGCCCTCTTCAGAAACAGACATGGAACTTGGTATGAGCAGATCCATCTCTCATGGATCATGTGACCTGCAGCACTTTGCTCCTCAGCTTTAAAACACAGCGTTCTGTGTTTCATGCCGCTTTTCTTTGAAAGTTGGTCAAATCTGAGCAAAGTAAGAAGGTGAACATGGAGTCTGAGAAGCTCAGAGAGACAAAAACTGTTTAATTTTGCAACAATGCCATGTGGCCTGTAGGAAGTTACAGGTTTAGCCCGTTAGTGTTCAAATGTTTCATAGTTTCCCTTGAAATTGCTTTAATATGAGCACACCAATTGCAGTGACAGCAGAGCAGTGTATAATGTACTCATTTTCCAGTCTGTCCCCTGTAAAGGTTTATATAAGGTTAAAAACATGGCCAGTGTTGGGAGTGATCCTCACCTCTCTTATCACAGCTGCTCTGTACAGAATGATCTTACTGAGCATCCACCAACTCTAGCTACTCCTCACACTTTGGTTTGCTAATGCACAGACCTGAGACCTCCATAGGAAGATTGTTGGCACCTCCCAAAACTAATCTACAACACATGCACAAATAATCAACAATAACTGTAGTACAAGAGAGTTAAGTCAACCCTTCTGTCCATCATGCATAAATCTGATTCTCTGAGCTGGTGTGTTGTCAGATTATGATGTATTTCAGCTTCACTTTTTGCAAAATTACTCCAGATGTTCTTGGTGTCATTGTCCCTTTACAATTTAAGAAAACAAACCAATAAATACAAATTCTGGCATGAAGAAAAGGCATGTTTCAGTGATCCAGGTAGAACAGTAGCTAATGCCTAACCTTAAGCTGATGTATTGTCAGCTTTAATTAACATACTGAGTATTCTCAGTCCCACTGTGTCATGCAGTGGTCATTTTAAACATGCAATAAAAATCCTGAACAAAAAATTGATGAGAAACTGGGAAATAGTCCAACTTCACAATCCAGTAAGACAGTTCTCAGCCTTTTCACATTTGAAACAAAAAACGTTTTCCAAGAAATGTCTGAATCTGCTTTACATTGATATTAGACTGAGGGATATCATGTTATCCTCTATGGTGATGATATTTTGAATGAATGTATCTATAAAGCTTTATTAAACCTGTCAGACATTTAACAACTGAAACCAGCCTTGATTCATCTTTGCTCTTCTCCCCTTTCACAGCCATTTTTCTGATAGTTTGTTTTCAGTGGACAGGATTTAAGAGAGAATGGGTGAAGGTTAACAAGTATTTTCTAGACACTCTTCATAACCCTTTACTGTGTTCTCATGCATACCAAGACTGTGTGTTTTGTTACCTTGGTGTTCTTGTGCGCTTATGTGAGTCCCTGTCCAGCAGCAGCTCATAGCAGCCAGCCAGAGAGGATTGTGTGAGATTCTTTTCTTTCTTCTTCTTCTTATTTTTCTTTAAACTTTGTCTGCAGAGCTTTTCAACAAAAACATTTGACAAACATGGTTTGTGTGACAGGTCCCTGCTCATAGCACGAGCTCCTGGGCTTGCGCCGATTTGGCCCTTGGTTGGTTTTGATGCCTGCAGAATGGTGGGCATCCAAACCTGCCTGTTACAAAATGACGTCTACACCAAAACCGCAGACCCCCCTCACCAGACAGACTTCCCTGCCAGCCAGCCAGAAAGTCGGCCAACAACAAAATACTGACCGGCTAATACTTTTCCCTTTTGTTTATTTCTCTTAACATCTCTCTCATTGCGTTTCTCGTTTTTCTTAGATTATGCTTTGATGTGAAAATTGCAAAGATCTTTGATTCTTCCCTGCAAAGACTCCAGTAACATAAACAAGCAGAACTCACAGACTGATGTTTCTGAGATGAGTCCAAAAAAACCTCAAAAACACTTCGGTGAATGGCAATAAGACAAAAATTTGACTATCTTGCTACCAGTATGTGGTTACAAAGTAATCACAGACAACGGCAAAGCAGAGCTGTAAAACTAAACTCAGCACATCTGGTGGCAATGAACACACCCTTTTCTAAGTACTTGTGATTTAAAAGTCTGCCGCGAATTCCCAGATGACTCCCAGTACTGCTGCTAATTAAGCGTATTGTGTAATGAGATGTAATTTTCAAATTAGAAAATGTCAACTCATGTTCGTGTAAGTGCTGTGGCTCAGGGTAAGCTTTCAGAGTGAACCCTTGTCATTCTTGCAGTCAAAATCTGCAGAGATCATAATAAGGCACCCACTGTGGAAGTAACAGGATGATAACGACAATGGAAAGAGTTTGTGGTGGGATGTAAATGATTATTTCACATGAACAGATACAAGCTACTCTATAGAATATCCTGCAGAATGCAGGATAAATGCTAATTAATGAAATTTGAACAAAGTGCCTGAATAAAAAGAAGGTACCTTGCACATATTACATTTGTGTACTTCTCATACAGTGCACAGTGCTTTACAAGCACAACACAACTAAATATCAGTTGGCTCAGTAAATTCTTATGTAAACAGATGTGGCTGTGCAATGAAAAGCAACCTGGCTTATAGAGTTTCCATGCTTAATAAAATTGTGATATAGTTGGCTTTTAAAACCAAGCAGCCTGAGCCTGAAATTACATTTTGCATCCCATATCATTGCAAAATAAATCCAGAGTCCAAAGATGGCTAAAGAAAATTGCTCAGGGGACAGCTGGAGTGGAAACGAATGCTTTCCACACATCATTCCGTTGGTCGCATGTGAGAACACCTACAACTGCTTACATGTGATGCACAAACATACCGAGTGTGGTTTCCTGTTTGCTTTCTGGACATGGCTGGGAAAATATCTAGCAGATTGAAGTGAGTCATTTTTTTAAAAGTACATAGAAATATATGTCACCAATATTTAAGGTTGTTAAGATCACACAAGGTGATATTTAACCTCTATTTGACCTCTATTCTTGAAGCATAGGTAGAGTTTAATTACATTTTTTTGATCGGTGGCACAGACAGATCTTTGGAGCAAAACCTGCATTTGAATGGATTTTGGAATTTACATTCCACAAACAATAAGTTTAAGGCTATGAACACCCAAATGTGTCCAAGTTTACTGTCGGATTACTGAGTTTACACAGAAAAAATCAAAACATAAATCTTTATTATCCTGCCTTCTTCAGGAAAATCTACAAGTTCCACTGAGTATCACAGCCCAGATTCTAATATTATCATCTTCATCCATAAAGCATAAAACCTTCCTCTTTTTGGCTTTTTCCATAACCATGTGGTCAGCTCATTCTACACCAAATACAAGTACTAAAAATGATTTAGAGGCCATAACATCCATCTTTGATGAGTGTGTAGAAACTTGTGCCCTTAACTGTACGCTTTCAAGAATTTGTGATAAGCTTTGGTCCATTTCCTGTCCGTAGGTCTGTCTGATTTGTCGATGATGTAGAAAGTATATAAGGTTAAATATTTCACACAGCAGTTATTTAATATCACTGAGCCAAACCAGATCAAAACCCATTGCTGGGGGTGTAAAACAATATTAAAATTCTCTTGATCTTTCACTTGCAGTTCTTTGCCTGCGAGAGGAGTGCGATGCTGATGACCATGCTGTTGGTTCCTGTCTGTGTGCTACTGATGCTTGAGGGTCGTGTTCTTGCTGGAGGCTATCCCCCCATACCCCACATGAAGTACATGCAACCCATGATGAAAGGGCCCATTGGACCTCCATTTCGAGAGGGCAAGGGACATTATGTTGGTGAGTGATCCTTGTCCATGTGTGGCAGTAAGTCCCAGTCCGCTTTGCTTAAGCTGTGAAACAAATACAGGCTAACAGATTCAATCTGTCATATGAGTTTGTAGAAGCATGAATTACAGTCATTCAAAATCAGTTCAACAACGCTTAAAACCTATGCATCATAAACACAAAAGCTCATAGCTGGCATTCTGCAACCGCTGCCTTTGGAGGCCTGATTACTGAATGTAAACTGAACTCTGCAAGGCAACATGCTCCTCTCACCATCTGGATACTGTTATTCCACTGTTTATCACATATTTCCCAGGAGAGAGTGTGAGGGAAATCAAAATAGATTTTTTATAAAAAAGAAACATGTGCATGCTATCATTGTCATTATTATTATCAAATGGGATATTTAACTACACACCACAAGATCTGGATCATATGAGAGGTGCCTTGAATAATCAGAGGCCCCCGTCTTCAAAACAAATTCAAAGCAAAAATACCCCTAATGGGATTAAAAGCTGTTACACACAGAAAAGAGGGAAAAGAAACCACATAGTGTGACGCTCAGAAAATGTAATGTTTTAATCTTGTATTTAAATCTATGGAGAAACTTTCAAAATCAGCCAGAGGAGAGAACTAAAGTTATGGATTTAGATTTAGACATGTGGCGTAACAGAAGCTGATTAGATTTAAAGAGTCAAGTGAAACCAATATGCTCTGTGGTTTCCAGTGGTTACAATGATTTTACTGCCCCACAGTGGTCATAAATCCTCATTACATCTGCAGTTAATTGGTGTCAAACTGGAATCCACACTGAAACTGTAAACAGAACTTATACGTTGGGTTCAATTATTTTACATGATATCACTGTTCAATATCTGAGCTGTGAAGATACTTTCTGCTCCTGTATTGATTACATGACATTACATTTATCACATAACCAGAGATGGCATCCGATTTGGAGAAACCCATATGTTTTATTTACATAGAATAGTCTTTATCTGTAACGTGGCATGTTGGCAACCTGTCTGTTTCCAACTTCAACACCTCTTTGTATCTCAGATCTACGCAGGTGTAATATGTCTCAGAGTAGTAAAAGATATTAAATGAGTAGAAATTCAAATCTTGTATTCATTTATTTAATTATCTCTTTACTTACCTATTTGATAAATCATTCATGATCAGTTGAAATTTCATTCATTCAAGTTCTTGTTCTAGTGAATGATGGCCATTGGCAGGAAAGTGCTCCTCCGCCTTTCTATGTTGCAGTGAATCTGAATAGCATTGTCCATTATGTTCAGCAACTCTTGTCTGTATAATCAGCTCCAGAGTTGTTCCCAGCACATATCCGACCACCAGTTCCTTCAGTTTCTAGAAGTTTCCCAGCAGATGGATGCAGAGCTGATTGCATGTGGTCCAGGAATTGCAAGATGTTAGCTTCCTCAAGAATTAGTTACTCTGCCCTGTCCTTTGATGGTCTCTGTGTTGCATTCTCAGTCCAGTCTGTCGTCCAGCTGAACTGGTATTTGTATCCCTTCTTTGCCCAGGATGAAAACGTGCTTTGCTTACCCCTGTTCCTCTTCAAATCTTTAATTAGCTCTTTTGTTTAGTTTGTGTTCAAGACAAGGTGATCATTTCTGTACCATGCCACAGGATAATTTACTAGTTCTTTTTCAGCCTCTTATCCATCACTGATACATTTGTGAAGAGAATTTCTAATACTGCCATGGTGTGAGATGTTATAGTAGGTACCAAAACAAGCCAGGATGTCTTTCACTACACAGAAACTTTTACCTTACTCAGGTTATCATTGACAAGGTGCTGTAGAGTTCAATATAGTTGTTTTGAGCAGATTTTCAAAACCATGAGGCCGATACCATCTGGACCTGCAACCTTGTTCCAGTTCAGTCTTTACCTGACTGCATGAGCTATATAGGCTCGGTTTGGAGGCCAAGGATGATTTAACTACAGGGTTACAGAATGGAGGTGTGACAGAAAGCTTATGGAGGATGTGTGATCTGGAGGCAGGGGGGAAGGGGGTTGCTGGACCTGTTGAAGAACATGTCCAGCTAATTTGCTTTGTCCAGTCCATCGGCTTCAACTTGTAGCTGGTGATTTTTATTTATTTATTTATTGCTCCTGACCAGACATCCCTTATATTATTTCCCCCCCCCCCGCTTACTAACTTTTTCCGTGAGTAATGCTTTCAGTCTGAAATCTTTGTTTTAAGCTGTTTTTGTGTCATCTTCAATAACTGTCTCTCCTTCCCACAAGCTTTCTTTTTACATTTACCATCTTTTCAGGTCAGTGGTGATGTGGGGCTTGTTATTGGGAAATGCCACTGTTCTTATATGGATGGTGCTCTCTGCGCAGAATTTGATGTAATCAGTCACACACTGTCATGGTATTGATATAATCTCCACATGGCTCACATAGGGAAACATTTGCATAAATTACTTTCAAAATATTGTTATCTCTGGTGGCTAAGTGGATAAACTGTTGGAAAGTTGGAACTGTAGCAGAGAGGGAGATGCTGAAATCTCCAGAGATTGCCATGAATGCATTAGGATGGTGTGTTTGGAGCCAAGCGATGACTAAGCTGATGACATCACAGGCCAGATCTGTACAGGTCCCATCAGAGAGCTTGGAAGAAATTATTTAAGTTTCCTCTGCTTTTCTGTGTACCTACTTTGGATCCTCAATCTTTCCTCTTCAACTGGGGATTCAGTTGCAACCACTGCATTTTCTCACTCAGAACCAACTTTGATATCTATAAGACACGGTGGAGAAGATGAACACCAGGCTGGAGGCTACAAGGAGTTGGGTAACAGAACTGGAGCCATGAGTGCTCTGATACCAAAAGTAAACGGAGAGGTATTTACTCTGAAGGAACACTGTAAGGACCTGGAGGCAAGATCTCGATGTTGCAATGTCCAAATCAGGGGTGACAGGAGAATGGCAAAAACATGACTGACTTTGTGGCGGAACTCCTGAAGGAGTTACTGTCACTAAATAAACCCCTGCTTTAGATTGATTCAGCAGTAAGCTCGTTGAATGGGAATGTCCCACCTTGAGCAACAGTCATTAAACTTCATTACTTCAGAGAAAAGGAAGCAATTCTTTGCAAGTCAGCCTATTACAACAGCAGCACGCGATAAGATCTTGGTACTTCCAGACTACACACAGGCGTTGAGTAAACAAACAGCAGCCTTTTCTGGAGAAACACCACTGCTAAGATATTACGAACAGGCCTGCTACGGTCATCTGTTCTCTGCTACACTGAGGTTTGCTACCCCAGAGCTATGAAGTTATCCAGGGAACTATATGCAATAGGCTCATGATGCTGTCCTATTTATGCCCCTTATTGGGAAAATGGGCAGGGCTTCTAAAACCTGTTATCACTCCTCCCAGACATGGGCAGGTATTATTTGATAATCAGGGACAGACTACTGTCTGCCTGTAGTTCCTGTGTTCTGAAATGTCACAACAGGTTATGGACCCAGAGCATCGCTAAAAACCTTTGTATAAAGTTTTTGTGTCTGATAAATGTTTGTGTGGGATTCAAAAAATGAAGATAAGCGGTTTATTGACAAGCTGAGTCGATCGGCGAACTGGGCAATGTGGAAATCTCAGATGGAACATTTGCTGAAAGCCAAAGGACTGTGGGGCTTATGGAGACAGTTCTTATATCTCGGCTTGGGGGGAGTTAGAGAAATGGAAAGACAATGGATTTCTCTGTTCTTATGCTAAATAAGTATACCCCAGCTGAACTTGATAACAAGTGGACTACTTTGCAGAAATATAACTTCCTTTCTGTGAAAGGTGTGTAGAAGGTGTCTTCAACACCGTTTCAGCTTCCCTTGGAAAGAAAAACTCCAAACCAACCAAGCAGGGTGGTTTAAACCTTTTCACGATCAGGTCCGCAGGAAAAAATAACCACATAAAAACTAATTCTGACCAGATATTGTTTCTGCGCAAGCTTGAGCCATATGAGGCTTACAATGGCAGCTAAACAGAATGGAATGTGGCAGACATGTTTTTTGTTGGAAGCTGAAAGAGTTTCAGGATAATTGAGCATTTTGGCTCTCAAAAATTTTCTAAATAAAAGAAGATATTTTTTTCCCCCCAACAAATAGCACTAAGCATGTCCAAAAAAGGACTAAAATGTATTGAATCTTTAAATCAAATGAAAACACATCAGATCACATTGTTTGTGTGGACAACCTGATCCTGAATCAAGTGAAAGCATGAACAAGTTGAACCTGCTGATCATCTGCCCCCTGGTGGATACCCCTAGACTATACTACAATAAATTCAACACATCATATAAAGAGTTAGTTATTCATTTTTACAATTTAGTAAAACAAACTAAATATAGTCTTCAGTTCTGAAAAACTAGTCTGTTCTCCCCATTGTTTTCTTGGATCAGGTTTTTAAGGGTTTAAGAGTGCCAAATGAGCTGTTCTGTCTCAATGTGGTCTCGCTGAAACAAAGCAGTGTAACAATAAGCCATTTGGCAGCAAGTTATTGTAACGTCCTGAAAGCTGAGTTTGTGTTTTTACACTTCTGGCCAGGTTATGTATAGTTGTATGGTAGAAAAAGAATAATACGATGTGACCACAGACCTGGTTCAGATTGCTCCTGAGGACTCTCCATTGACACAATCTTAACCTTAACCATCAAAACTGAATGCATATAACCTTTAAATTACCATTGTCCCTGTTGTACAAAAAGCTCAGTTGTTACTGAGCCTCCACAAATAATAAAATTTGCTGACTAAATGATAAAATATATACAATAAAAAATGCTATCTTTTTGAAGTTTATACCTTTGTAAATAACTTAAACTGATTAATAACTGATTAATCAAATGTTCAGTGATTAATTTAGACATTCAGTATGTCTCTTTTTGTAATGATCCTCTATCATCTTCATTATTCGTTTTTCTAGACATGCCACCCATGATGAAGGGGGAAACAGGCCCACAAGGGAAACCTGGACCAAGAGGCTCTCCAGGACCACCAGGACTTCCAGGAAAACCTGGAATGGGCAAGCCAGGTCAACCTGGCCAACCAGGCCCTCAGGGGCCTCCTGGATTTCCAGGAATAGGAAAGCCAGGACTCCCAGGTCTTCCAGGAAAGTTAGGGCCAAAGGGGCTTCCAGGACTAAATGGTGAGGTTGGACCTCGTGGCGAACCAGGTCCCCGTGGACCTCCTGGGCAGCCTGGCCTCCCTGGCCCAGCTGGCCTTTCTCTTAATGGAAAACCTGGACTTCCAGGGATCAAAGGTCCCCCTGGGGCTCGTGGTGAACCAGGAATCAATGGCAATGCTGGACCACCCGGTGAACGTGGGCTTAAAGGTGAGAATGGAAATGGAAACCCAGGGCCTACAGGTATAAGGGGGCCTCCTGGATTAAAAGGCAGTAAAGGACAACCTGGTCTTCCAGGTATTGGGAGACCAGGACCAAAAGGTTTACCTGGACCTCCTGGTCTAAAAGGTGATCAAGGGCTCCCAGGGGATCGAGGATTGCCAGGGGAGCCTGGGGGACAAGGTCTCCAAGGTCTGCCAGGAGCATCTGGGATAGGAAAACCTGGTATGGATGGACTTCCGGGAGCACCAGGTCTAGTTGGTCCAAAAGGTGAACCAGGGCCAAGAGGAAATCCTGGACTTGCTGGGACACCTGGTTATGGAAAACCTGGTCTGAGTGGGCCAAAGGGTGAAAAGGGTCACAGCGGACTTCCTGGTCTCCCAGGGGACAAAGGAGATCAGGGAATGATGGGCCCAAATGGAGAACCAGGCCTTGATGGACTACCAGGACCACCTGGATTTCAAGGTCCAATGGGGCTCCCAGGAAAACATGGAATGCCAGGGCAGAAGGGAGAACTAGGTCCCAAGGGCCCTCCAGGATTGCCTGGTCTTAGAGGTGATCAGGGCCTCATTGGGCCTCCTGGAAAACCTGGTAACCCCGGGGAAAAAGGCATCCCTGGAATCATTGGTGCGATTGGAAAACCTGGACCCAAAGGTGAGGTAGGGAATATTGGCTCACCGGGGAATCCAGGACTGACAGGAGTGCCAGGGCCCAAAGGAGAGCCAGGGTTTATGGGGACTCCAGGTCCCAGGGGCCAGTCAGGCATTCCAGGTCTTCAGGGACCTATGGGTCCCATGGGTCCACAGGGTGTCCCTGGCCCAAGGGGTGAACCCGGTGTTCCAGGGCCTCCAGGGTCAAGCAAGATTGGTGAAAAGGGCGGAATAGGTCCTCAAGGTCCTCCAGGGAAACCAGGCCCTGCAGGACTAAATGGTAACCCGGGTCCACCTGGGCCTCCAGGACCCCCTGGACCTCCTGGAAATGGCCAAACAGTTTCTGCAGGGCCAACAGATACAGGGTTGGGTGGGGAGGAAGTACCTGGGGGCAGGAAGGGTCCTGTGTACACTCAGGTTCCACTCTCCGCCTCCATAGCACCAGCCTTCACAGCTATTCTCACCATACCATTCCCACCCTCTGGCATGCCAATCAAATTTGATAGGACTCTGTACAACGGGCAAAATGCCTACAACCCTTCAACTGGCATCTTTACTGCTCCTTTGTCTGGTGTCTACTACTTTGCATACCACATGCATGTAAAGGGAACTAGCCTCTGGGTGGCTTTGTACAAGAACAATGTACCAGCCACATACACCTATGATGAATACAAGAAAGGCTATATGGACCAAGCATCTGGTAGTGCTGTCCTAGAGCTAAAGGAAGGTGACCAGGTATGGGCCCAGATGCCCTCCGATCAGGCAAATGGTCTTTATTCTACCGAGTACATTCATTCTTCCTTCTCAGGATTCTTGTTATGCCCCACATAACCCTTCCTTTTCCTATCCTGTAAACATGTAAAACATGCTCCTGTCTGGCACCTCAGAGTACCCCCAAACTTAAGATACCTGCAACCACAATAGAAAAAAAAGCAAGAAAAAGAAACCAAAACCGTGAAATTCTAAGTATAATGGCCATGACCTATCTGTTTCACCCTCAACATCAACAACTGCAAAAGAAAAAAAAACTAACTTTGTGAATGAAATATGAAAGTTTAAAAGGCAGGGGGAGGATTTCCATACTGTGTTATTTGTTTAAATGTCCATCAAATTTGTGTTTTGGTTTGTATTTTATGTTTTGTTTTTTTTATTTTAGCTTATATTATTTTAATTATTATATTGTCATAGTTTTATTGTCATTGTTTGATCCTTGTCATTATGGTTGTTGTTTATTGGATTCATACTATTAAGTGCCTTACTTTGTAATGTGCTAGTAACAGACCTTCCCATGTGACTGCACATCCTGCCCACATGCTCTAACATAAAGACAAATTCACCAAACCCTGGGGAGTTATTGGTTCCCTAACTGCAGTTGTGTTCCATGTATATCATCTGAACCATTAATGGCAATATTGTCATAAAGAGTGACTCCACAAAACAGACAACATAGGCAAAGAAAACAGAGCTGCAAAAAACTGAATTGATTTTAACATCACTTTTCCCTTTTCTACTGTTTGACCTGTCTGGTACTTTAAATAATTGCTATTTTAAAGTTATTAATGGGTTTTAATATTAATTTAGAAAATATATATTGAAAAATTAGTTGGCAATATGCACCTGTTGGATGCAGTTTTTTTTGTATTTAGTAGCAGGCCAATATATGGAGTCTTTCTTCTCACTTCCTGAACTAGCCACACCAACAAATTCAAACCAAGAATAGGTATGACCTTACAGTATCATCGACCCATTTTCTTGAGTTAATCAGGTTTCTTTCCATTTTTGCAACAGGCAAATGTGTCACATGCTCCGACCATGAAGTCACTGATTTGTAATCCTATATAACTGACAAATACATTTTTATTACCCTCAAGTTTGAACTACTTTGCTATAAAAAGGCCATTCTGATAAAGTATTGTAAAATCTGTGAAGATGCTGAAAACTTGACTCTGCTTAAAACAAAACAGTAAATGGATGACTAATATCATACATTGACTTCTTCGTTCGGGGCCATTTTGTATGTGACTTGTGACTGATTCACAGCAAATAAGAGTCATTTTTTAATAATTTGTAATCCTGAATGAAATGGCTTTCTGTTCATGTCCAAACCATTGTGTCAAAAATAGCTAAATTGTTTGTTTAGCTTGATGGAACAGCCCAGACTACGACAACAGGATGTTTCAGAATGGAACAATTTCCAAATACGTGGCCGGGAATAAGAATCCATTTGCATTTACTACATGATTAACTAAAGGGACTGAAAGAGGCCCACAGGTTGTGAAACATAGGTTGTGTAACATTTAACAAACTCCTGGCAGATTTCTGGGACAGGTGGTGGGTCAGAGGTAAGAGCTGTGTATTTACGCCTTTCTGTTGGGTGAAGCATTAAAGTGCCCTCTGTGTATGAATGTGTTCTGGTATGTTCTAGCAGGTCGATCCCTTATGTTTGTCTTTGTGTCAGTATAAATGAATAAGTGTGTATGTGTGCAGCTGTGTCACGTTGTCCCCTCACTAGTCAGGTCATGAATACTTTAGCAAATATAATAATAAACTTGAATAAAGTTACAGAAAGCTTGCAGTTCTGTCAATGTTCCTCAAGATAGCTTCAAATTTCAGAGCTCTGAATATTTTGGCTTCATTTGTGTTTTATGTGAATATCACAGGAACTTCATTGCACAATACTCTACAAATGTGTTTGCAACACAAGAATAAAAGCTACTGAAAAAGGGGATGAATGTGACATGACTGCAGAGCAAAACTGAAATCATTTTCAGATATTGACACAAAAGGAGGCATCTCTGGTTAACATCCAATAGGCTGTTTTGCATATTGACCCAATGTTTAGAAAAATTGTGTGCAATAATTCTGATTCAGACCAAGTAAATAAAAAAGGATGCAAACTATGAAATGTGCAAAATCCCCTTGTCTGCAGGTAAAAGAAAAAAATGGTTTGGTTAAAATTGTGTTTTATGTGACTGTTTTCACTTTTCATGTTTCTGTCCCAACTTAGACAGAACTCAACTCCAACTTATGGCATCCAAACACTGAATTCCAGCTACCTTACACTCTGAGGAAAGTGAACGTACAGGAGGACAGTGCCAAATATTGAGCTTTGCAATTTAAAAAAAATGTATACTGTTTGAATCAGTATTGTCTCTATCAACCACCCACAATGCTGTGTCGGCAAACTCCAACTCTTCAAGCAATAATCAGTATTCTAAAACACTTACTCTTACCTTCTGTATCTCATAAAATGAACACACCTACAGCTGATATGTATAATTGTTGTGTGAGTCTATAAGGCAATCTGAGGCTTGTCATGTACTGTATGTTACCTTTTTTTGTCATCGTCTAATTTTGGACATCTGAAATGGTGACGAGAATTTTATGTGGCTACTCTATCCTTATGTTTTCATAGACAATGTCACTTGCTTGCTGAGTTGCAGTTGTGTGCAAATCATTTAACAAGTGTCAGTAAGATCCATGTACCGTCTCAATCACAAATTATTGCTTCTGTCTTCTGTTGTTTTTGTTAATTTAAAAAAAAAAAAAAGATTAAAAAAAAATCACAAAAGCCTTGCTTCGGTTCTTAAGGGATATTTTGTGTGTTTTTGCTTCAGTAACACAAACGGCCATTCCCATTTGCACAAGAAATTTAATGAAGATGTAATTATACATTTCTGATAATTTAATAGGGATGCCAAACCGACCACCGAGGCCTAAAACATAGAAATGGTATTTAATAACATTGATGAGTTAAGAGCATATACGACATGTAGTTAGCATTTTAGAGTTGTTTGTGAAGGATTATTTGTGGATTTTTTTTTTATTTGTGTCATGTACGATGTATCAGCGTATAGGTTTTGTTTTGTTTTGTTTTTGTTTTTGTCATACATGGCTATGGCGTGCACTCTCTGCAATAGAATTTGGGTATAAAATGCACTCCTTTTGATTGAAAATGTTTGTCTGCTTATAAAAGAAATCTACAGTACTTGATTATATTGATATCACATCAATAAAAACTTTCTTGTATGCTGGAGTTTGTCCTTGATTTCTACCTAGTGTTTGGCTGCTTATTAGGAACATCTCTGTAACCAATTATCAGTCACTGAAATAAAACTTCTGTAATTATATCATGAGTAGCAGCATATCACAATGATCTCAAACTCCAGTCCTGGAGTACTATTGACCTGTTCCCTGCTTTGACATGCCCGGGTCCCATTGATTATAGATGTGCAGAATTCAACAAGTGTTGACTAGCTGTTGGATCCAGTGAATATGAATCATGTCTATTGGAGAAGGGAAACACTTAAAACCTGCAGGACATGACCCTCTTGGCCCTGTGTAAAGATCCCCGACAGAGCATATGTGGTTTGGAAATCCAATGCAGGTAAGGAAATAGACACTAGAGGGAGTTATGGAATTATAGTTAAACTGTTAAAAGCCT
>JBBBVT010000018.1:8753763-8769185 GCA_037177035.1 Craterocephalus eyresii | reverse complement strand
AAATACAGGTACCGACAGTACGACAGTAGCACTGGTACCGACTTGGTACCGAAGTACCGAGTACCGTGACAACCCTAATAGTGGTGTTAACAGACTTGGACACTGTTAAGCAGAAGTGCACTTTAATTTGTTAGTTATCGTTTTGATAATTGTCTGCTTTGTCACTGCTATTTGTAAATTTTCACTCTTGTTTTTATGTGAGGTCTGATTAATATTTTAATCTGTAAAGGGCTTGATAATGACAGGAGAAATCCAACTTATAAGCAGCCCTGATGATATCAGTGTATTTTGTTGAACTTATAGTGGGTCGTTCTGCACACCCAGTCTATTTCAAGATTTGATCAAGAGCCATCCACCCACAAGGAGGCTATAACAAAGGTGTGAGTTATTTTTTTAATGTGTGTGTGTGTTTATTATATGTGTAATATATATAAATAAATAAATCTGGCCAATGATAGTGATTTTTGGTCCCACAGAATGAGGAAGCACCAATCTGCCTTCACAGCTGATTGCACTGCTCAAGTTAATGTGAGCGGTGGTCCCACCAGGCGCACTGCGCAGTGCTACTGAAGGCACATTACTTCTGCTAAAATATACCCTGCTGCTCTGTTTTCGCCGCTTTGAATTGGGAAATTATATTGGCTCTGAAATAGCTTTTTATCCTGTGGTCATCCATGCTTTTGAATCTGATTTCACACATCAGCTCATCAAAAAAGTCCGAACTTAACATGTCCATTTCTGCAGCAACAGAATTGTGACTGGTGTGCTCTGGCTGTAACTTCTAAAAAGTTGTTTTAACCTCATAATAAACAGTATAGATTGTTGTGACAGTATGAATAGTGTTTTTCATAAACTGCAAGATGTTCTTCTAAGCCTGTTTTAATTTGATCTGGGAATCTAAAAATAGAACTCTTCATAATCCTGTGGGTCAGAATGAACTGTCTCAGGATTATGTAGAAATTTATATTGGTAACATAAACTTGTTCAGATAAAAAGTATTGAATCATTAAAGTATCAGTTTAGTGGAAGTTTGTGACAAGAAAAGGCTCATGGTTTAATTTGGGTTACTGCAGATGCTTATTTAGAAACTGTTGTATTTTATAAATGTTTGGCCAAAACAGTAATTTTGACAAAGAAATATTCATTTTTGTAAATTTGAACTGAAGGTAACACAAAAAAGACCATCCACAGGATCTGGTTTATAATTTTTGTTAATGTTAGGAAAATATTTTTTCACATGTTCTATTCAGCTGGTTTGTGTCATTATATTCAGAAACTGTTAGTTTGACATTTATACTAAAGAGAATATATTGTAAAATATCATTACTGCATGTTTCAAAATTATACTGCAAGGCCATATTGTCCAGTCCTGTCTGAAGCTTAAATCTTTTCTTGTAAATTTTAGGATTTTTTTGTTTGTTTTTTTTAGTTCTTTTTTGTCTAAGTTAAATGTTGGTGGATTTTTGAGTAAGATGAGTTGCCCCTAAATTTTCTTTTTCCTGTTGTGGTCTGGAGCAGCATGTGCTTCTTTTTCACCACTTTAAGCTCATGTTATGCACATGTAGCATCATTATTTCTGAGACACTGTTAACATTTAAAAAAGAAAAGATAAATGATAAAGGCAAAGTCAAAGTCAAGAAAAAAACAGGAAAAAAACAAGCTGGTTGGAACGAAAGGTGTTTACTGCTTTTACGAAAACAAATAAGAAAATGAAAATGGAATTAAACTATTTTGTTCAACCAGCACCTCCCCCCTCCCTTGATTATCTTGCAGCTGAAGTTGAGATACTGTGCGTCGAAAAAGCACTTCCCAGTTTCTTGGAAACCTAGCAGATTTCAGAACATGAGTCTCAGAATTTTCTTACTTTATCCCCATGAGAGGGTAGTTCATGAGAGAGCACGACAACATTTTGAGATATCTGGAGTTGAATTTTGCATAAATGGCTCTGTTTCTCAAGGCTGGCTTGTTCAGGCGTATGTGGGGATTTAAGCGTCTTTCATGTGACACCAGATAAACTGATGAGGCTCAAAAAAGGAGTAGAGGCTTAACTCCACTTGCTTATTATAGTTTTGTGTTTGCCTTCTTGCTCGCCTGTTTGCCATCCATCATGCGTGAAAGGACACAAGTCAGGAGAGTTGTGTGTACATTACTTCCTTTTATGTGTGTAGTGTTTGCTGAATGCTGTGGTGACCTGTCACCATACCCCACATTCATTGACTCCTTCAGTACTGGCCAATGCCCTGGGAGTCCATGGTGTGCTCTTTCCTTGATCTCAGGTTTGCCAAGTTATCTAACGACATTGTTGGGTGATCTGATTAAAAACTGCATCAGTGTGTGCTTACATACAGCAAGCCAGGGTCTTTGAGTGGTGACTGTGTTCTTAGTCAAAGCAAAATGATTTGAGATGCCAGTTTTCCTAAAAGAGTTTAAACTCTCTAACTAGCTCCCTCACTGGTTCAGAGGCAAATCAGCTGCAGACTCACTGCTGTTTTGAGGGATGCTTTTAACTGCCAAATGAAAACATTAAAGGGGTAGTAATTGGACAAAACTGTGAATCCAAAATTGATTCACAGTTTTTCTTCTGCCCTGATGTGCCCACTCCATCGATAGTAACCAGTAAACATGGCTGAAGGTTAATTGATATAGCAAATCAAATTATGGTATTCAAAAGAAAGTGACTAAAAAGGAATTGGAAATATGAAAGTTAATGTTTGAGTTGCCTTGGCCTGTAAAAAGTTGTTCTTAATGTGTGTATTACATTGTGGCTAGGCTGAGCTTATAATAAATGGTGCAGATAATTAAATCCTTAACAAATAAAGTGGGCAAAAACTCCTTTTTAAAAGTAGGAGTGGGTATAAGTGGAGTGGCTGGTATAAAACTGGCTTCTTTATTTCATCAAGGTCCCTATAAGGAACCATCAGTGGTTGGTGTGTGTACACGTTTGTTTTAAATTCAGTTTGAGGCGACATCCTCCCACCTGCTCTATCTGCAGTAGCGACGTCACTGCAAGGACTAGCAGGACTATCGGGCAGGTGTGATCCTCTGATTTATCTCTACTGTAGTTTTTGTTTTGGAGTCTTATCACTCCTCTCATATTTGGAACTGGGCCTTTTCTGCCCTGTGTTACTACCCCCCTCCCTCTTGCTGGCTTTTCTGCCATACGTGTCTGCCATTTGACTCAGATCTCACACAGCAAATTAGCCCGCCAGCTGCTCCGCGGCAGTACAATCTGGTCATGCCCAGTCTGGCTCCAGACAGGACATCAGCGAGAGGCGCAACCTCAAACTCCCAGACAGGGATCCATATAATACTAACATTATTCACAAGGAGGAATAAACTGGACTCAGACATTCCGCTGTTTGTTAAAAGTCTGATATTTGCCACTGTGTCTTTCCAGTCTGTGTAGCCCACGTCCAGACGTTGGAGCTCACTTGTGTGAGAGTGTTTTTTCTTTCTAATTTTAGAGCAGCGCCCCTCTCCCTTGTGGCAAATCCCATGGTCATCTACACTGTATAGTTGTGTTGCAAAAGTCCTGTGGACATGCCACCCAATGGCACTAGGGCGTAAATGAGAACTGCCCCCCAGCTTTAGTGTTGCAATTATGGAGCCTCACGGCAGTAAAATCTTTAATGCATTGAAAGGTTTTTGATTATAGATTACCCACTGTCACTTAACATTCCCCATACATTTAAGCTCGGATCATTTGGCGGTTTACACAGTGCTCTGTTGATATTATGAGCTCTTTTCAAAGCTTATATGTAAATTTTGCATTTAACAATTTGATGCCATTTTCACTCAGTTTTCTAGGCTGCCTGAATGCTGTAAAAATGATGAATTTGCAGAACACCCATTGCCCGGTCCCCTTTTTCTTTTTCCCCATTATCACCTGTTTAGGTTTGCATGTCCTTCTATTCTAAGACACGAGCGTTCTTATCAGCGAGTACTACTACTCCCTGCTCTCTCACACTTGGCATCTTTTTCTGTCTCCCTCTGTTTGTCCTTTTCCCTAAGTCACTGGAGGAGATTTCTTGGAGAGAGCAGGGAACAAGGAAGCCCACTGCTTGGGCCTCTGCCTCTACTCGGTGACCTTTTGCCCAATTTAGAGTATATCTTTGTACATAGACTTCCACGCACAAAATAGCAGCTGTTACTTAGTCTGGCTTGTGCTTCTCATCTGCAGTTTGAACTGATATCCAGCAAGCCTTAACCCTTGGCCTGTAGCTTTGGTACCATCTACCTCAGTACGATGTGGCAGGATTAAGGTCTTTTCTTTACATTTTTTAGAACATACAAGTCCCTTAAATGCATTTGCTCTTCATCAAAGCAAAAGGACAATCCTTGAGTTTGTTTTTGTTAAGTGCCAAGTTTAGCGAGTAGTGTGTGGTATTGAAGAGCTGTCAGTTCCTGAAGCAAATTATTAATTGCATGACTTTTGTACCCTTCCCAACATGCCTGGTAAATGACACCTACCACTCATTCATGGTAAGCCCGGCTGAATGTCGCCAACTTGTTTTCACTTTACAGTGAGCATTTCTCTTGTGTACACCGCAGCTTGCTTCCTGTGTGGTTGAACATGTTTTTTCTTCTACAAACAAATTAAATGTATGTGTATGTGTGTTTGTGCTTCCTACTTCTGTGCAGTGTATAATAACTGCAGAACCAGTTTGCAAATTTAAGAATCATTTGCATGCCTTCCTGTCACTGTTTTGATGGCAGGCAGCTGGGCTGGGCTGGTGTTAAAACGCTTCACTTGCTTCTCGCTTTAGGGAGTTTTTCTCAAGACTGGGGTCCACAGCTGCCCTCATCGTCAGAGAGATGTTGTAGTTCTAGGCAAGGCGCTGCTATCTGCTTCTTCTCTTTTTATTATTGTCCTGTACGATGGTCTGTCTTGTCTAATTTCTTTTGGATGGCAGAAAATCGTAAGATAACTTCTTAAAAGTTGTTTCAGCTGTATTTATGGCTTGTTTAATTTCTCTGATAGCTATGTTTATCTATTACAAACTGGTCAGTTATTACAGCTCTAATTCCTGAAACGTGATGATTTTACGGTCTAACTAATCGATGCATTGCTATTTCATCTGAGCTGTTGGTATGTAGGAAGCTTTGAGCCATCCAGACTCCCATTCCGTATGAGATAAACGCTCCCAACTAAACCCGGCCATGCTTCAGTTCACTAGAACAAGTAGCAACTTTCAGGCTGTTAAAGTCGACCTTTTCGTCTCTTTGTAACCCTGTAATTGGCTGCATTTAAAACTGTATGAAGTCACTTTGTGTGTCTGGGCAGCGATCCACAGTTCAGTTGTGTTTCATCTTTTAGCAAAAGCTGTCATTGTGGTGTCCTTGTTGTGTCTGGTTCTTTTGTTCGTTTGACTAAAATGCAGAAGGAAAAAAAACTGCTCTTCTCCTCCCCTTCTGGTCCTGCAGGTGAAAAGGACATGTCAAGGGTCTCTTTTTGCCACTAGTCCATCCTTTTCATTTCTGGAGGATCATTAGTTGATGCAAACAAACCTCTGAAGTTTGTTCACTCCTTGTTTGAGCTTTTGTTGAGTTGTCTGGATGCAGCAATGCCACTCTCGGTTTGGTGCAGCTCAGAGGTGGCAATTAAAGACGTCACAGAGGATCTCGGCCATCACACATGAGGAAGGGGAGGGGGGTTAGTAAGAAAAAAATATCAAAGCTGCTTTGAGTGCTCTTGTAGTTGTTGCCAGGCTTAAAAGATGGAGGCAGGAGAGTGAATTTATAATTTAGAGTGGCTTGATGCACCCCTTTGACAGTGGCTGGCTGGCAGTTTACCGTTAGGGTGAGTGACTGTGTGTGTGCGTGTGTGTGTTAGATGTTAGGAGTAAGAGGAAAGATGAGAAAGTTGGTGTGGTTTTGAAGAGTGGGCTTGTGTTGCTGGATGCCTTTTAACTTGCACTTTGTTTTTTGTTTAAACCATATAGTACACTTCAATACCCTGCATAATTATGGCTGAGGTAAAAGGAAAGGAGTGACTGGGAGCACACGTAGTCTCATGTCGTTCTAAAGGAGGTGAAAAGGGGGAGCGTGGGACTGAAAAGATGGAGCTGTTTGAATCTTTGCTCATTCTTTAATCCTCACCTTGTGACTGCTGCCTGTGACACGGTGCTAAAGTCCAGGCCTTTTACTGCCCACTACTCTGTATGTAGTCTGTGTTGTGAAAGCCTGCTCTTGCCATCTTTTTTTGTTTTATTTCTCCACCTACCCAACCCCCCACACCTGCCTGTGTTGCTCAGAGACGGTTCCAGCCAGTTTGTTGCGGCTGGGCTTAAGCTATCAAGGACTTGGCAACAGTTTGACTGACTGCTCTCTGGCTTGCTGCAAACCTGACATTACCTGTTCTGAGAGAGGGAGAGAGAGAGAGAGAGAGGTTCTGCTGCGCAGGTTATTCGCGCTCCCTGCCGTGCGAATTATTAGTTTCCATTTTGGTAGCAGGTGGTGTGTTTACAGTGTGATGTCATTTCACTACTAGCAGACACAGTTCAGATTTGTAGAAAGGGAAAACACTGCAGTTTTAATTCAGATTTTATTTTAATCTTTATGCAATAAACAAATGCCTTTAAGATTGTCAACCATGGTTTGTAATAGTGTATTTTTGTTTCTTGGAGGTTCCTTTTGCCTTGTGTCTTCCTCTTGAAGTGTGTGTGCAGTGTGGGGGACTTCTCCTGTCCACAACAAGCACACATAAACTTTAGTCAAATGTTGGAAAAATAGTGAAAAATGTTCACTAAACTCCTTTTTTTTTAAAAATTGATGTTAAATATTAGATAATCAAACAATTTTTATGTCAAACCAAGACAACGTGGTATTTAAAAGTAGTTCTCTATCATTATTTGTCTTAATGTAATACAGCTCAGTGTAATTGGGTGCAATTCTCCCAATTTTTTTTTCTTAGCTAGTTATTTTCTGTGTATTTTGTAGGAATAGACACGGTTGCTCATCACTGGATGTGTGATGTAAAAGATCCGATCTCTAAATGCTTCGCTTCTCCTCTCTTTGCAGGGTTTCTGTGTCGACTTTAGCTGTAGCTATATGGCGTGTGTGACCGGAGAATTCTGCCAGGCACAGCACCTCACCTCCGTGGAGAAGTGAATCGGCCGCCCCCCTCGGGACTACGCTGCCCAGAAACCCCCTTGACCGCCAGCAAACTAGGAACTGCTGAGTTTTTCCAAGAGGCTCCCCTGGGATATCGCGTAGTCCTCGGCCTGATCGCCCCGCCCTGTCCCAACCAATACGAAAAAATCTTTGCTTTCCACATTCTCCTCGGAACAGCCAATCACACACAGCTCTCCTGAATGGGGTAAACTCATTGGATGACTCCTGGATCGTGTGACCATTTTTTTTTCTTTTCCTGTCTTTTTTTTCTTTTTACATTTTTCATTCTGTATTTTTTTTTCTTCCCTTTTTTTTTTTCCCCCTCATCCCTGAGTACTGTGGACTAGTTTCTCATTTTTGTTCCCCTTCTCTGTGTGCATCATCCCACAGTGAAGATTGTTGTTCTCCTGACCCATCCTTTTCCAAGTGTTGTCATTTTTATTTATTCAACCCTTCCCTGAAAACATAAATCTCCTAGCAGTCTTTGCTGACTTCTGAGCCAAAAGTCGCTTTTTGTTTTGTAAGAGTATTGTATTGTAATTGTTTTTTTAAAGCCGTCTCGCCAACATGAACCGCCCCGCTGCAGTTGAGATTGCCTATGAATGCATGAGGTTCCTCATCACCCACAACCCCACCAATGCCACGCTTAATAAGTTCACCGAGGTATGCCCGCCCCTTTAACTTTTCCTATACACATGCTGTAGATCTATCTCGCACTTTAGCTAAAAATACAATCTTCTGTTTGGCTTTCAGGAGCTGAAGAAGTTTGAAGTGAACACACTGGTGAGAGTTTGTGATGCCACCTATGATAAGGCTCCGGTAGAGAAAGAAGGGATTCAAGTCCTGGTAAGAGTCGACTTGTGAACTTACTTACAGCAGCTGGCTAAGGTTGAGAAGCAATTTTCATCGTGGTTCCGTGTCCTCTCCACTGTAGGACTGGCCCTTCGACGATGGCGCTCCTCCTCCCACACAGATTGTGGACGACTGGCTCAAGCTGCTCAACACCAAGTTTCGAGAGGAACCTGGCTGCTGCATCGCTGTGCACTGCGTGGCAGGACTGGGCCGGTACGTAGGGTTTATAGTTAGCCCATATAAACTGTTAGATGCGAGTAGTGAAATGAAGTTATTTTGTGTCAAAGTAAGAACAAGGTCATGTTTTCTTTGGTTTCGGAGCACAAATCCAAAGCAGATGATCAAACGCGCTTCTTCCTCTGCTCATTTTGCTTCTCCTCCGCTTCCTATAGTGTAATTTGGTGAATGAGTAGCGTTTTTTGATCAGACAGGGGATCATTTCTTCTCTTCCCCATCACAGACGAGGTCAGCGAGTTCACACAGAACTGCAGAAAGTTTTGAATTAAAGCAAGCGTCTGAAGTCTGCTTTGCTGTAATCTCATCTTGTAGCTCTTTGCTTTTCCCGCTTGTTGGTTCATCAGTTGTGATTACACAGCTTGTGCTGATTGAGTTTCGTCCTAGCTGCAACACAGCGCTTCATCTTTTAATCTGAACGTTAGTTTGTCTCTTCCTCCTCCCGCTGGTGCTCTGTAAACGCAGTCAGCTGATTAGATGATGTGTCATTAGTTCCTCCAGTCTGCGGGCTAGTAAGGAAGGCGATTACACTCTTTCATGCGATCTGCTGGTCATGAGGTTGCAGGGGCGTTGTGGAGATGTATGCAGACATGTTCACAGAGCAGTGTGAAGCAAATTACAGAAGTTGTATTGAATAACACAAGTGTGAAAACGATGCAGGCAGAGGCGCATGATGTGGGCGACCCAGTGTGAAAATGTCTTTCCTGACTACAACTGCTCTGTAGGCTCATCACTTCTCAATAGCTTAGAGCACTTTGCATTTCTATGACATTCCAGAGGTTAGATAATTCCCAGTATTGGTTATACTGGCATTGTTTATTTATTTTTTATGTAGTTTTAAAGAAGCAGCTGTATTATGTCTATTTTTATATAATATGTCTCAAATTCTTATTCTTTCTTTAAATCAGTTTTTTCCCAAACATAGTGATTTTCTTGCGGTCTGTGTGCAGGACGAGCCACTTCTAAATGCTGAGATCTGACCTGTCGAAGAAGCTCCTATATTTATTTATTTTTGCCTCCTCTATCTCCCTTTCTTTGAGAAAAGAGAAGGCTGAGTTACTGTAACTTATCACAGTTTTGTGTGTCTTTGTGCATGATGCACAGTGTGAGCACAGACTCCAGCAGGGCAACGGTGAACTTGTGCACCCCCTGTTGATTTCTCAGGCCTGTTTCCCAGGTTAAACCTCCCTCCCACCTTTCACCACCTTAATACTATGGAGCCACGTGAACCTCAGGATTTAATCTTCTCTCCTCGCTCTCACTGACTCCGTGATCTGGTTTCTTTACATTTCTCAGAGCTCCAGTCTTGGTGGCTTTAGCCCTCATTGAAGGTGGGATGAAGTACGAGGATGCCGTGCAGTTCATAAGGCAGTAAGTATCGATGTAACAACTTGTTCAGTAGGCAGATATGAGATTAAAAAGTGCAACTTTTCCTCGAGTTATTAATGTGTTTAGTAGCATTACTTTAACTTCTTGCTCTCCTTTTTGTCCTCTGCTTTCCACAGGAAGAGACGTGGAGCCTTCAACTCCAAACAGCTTCTTTACCTCGAGAAATACAGACCCAAAATGCGTCTGCGGTTCAAAGATACCAACGGCCACAACTGCTGTGTGCAGTAGGCTGCCTGTCTGTGCATCAGTCTAATGCACATCTAGTTTGGGAATCTTCCAGCATGGGGAGATTTATAAAAAGATTTTAAAAAAAGAAAAAAATGGAGAGTGCTAGCAGTAATTATTGTGTTGATTTGTAAACAATGAGTCATGGTTAATTGATCAGAGAGCAATCGAGTGATCAGACGAATGATTCCAGATCTGGGGATCCACCAGCCGTACCAATGAATGGAAGGTCAAAGCACACAGATGGGCCCGCCTCCCGGATCAACCACGGGCCAGGTTTTTTTATTTTCACTCGAGTACATCCTTTTTTTTTTTTTTTCTTTTTTTTGTTGTTGTTTTTCAGTTGTAATCATGGGATATCAGTTTCCATTATGTGAATTGCTTTTCGTTTTTACACAAATGTGGTGATGAAAGATGAAATTTTGTGATATTCAGATTTTTATTTCCACTAATTATTGATACAATTAGGGCCAGAATAATTTTACCAGTTTTAAAAAGCATTTTTAAAGTTTGAACACACTTTGTGACTGTTGTCTTTTTTTTTCCATTTGCACAAAACAAAAGGTTCACCAGAAAAATGCAGTAATGTTTTCTTTTTTACCCTTCACTTGTTTAAAGTCACTTTCAGTTTAAGAGATCACTGAGTCTGAATTTTATCAATATTTATTCACATGAGATGTATGGCAGTTTGGCAAGGGCAAGGGCACTTTGTTATCCAATTGTTTTTATTGTTTGAGAGCCATGTTTTTTCTTTTTTTTTTCTTTTTTAAAAATGTTGTTGGAGTGCAATAATCAGTCCACCTCTGATAAGCCCATCAAACCCTGCTGTGCATTTTACACACGCGCACACACACACTCAGATGTAAGCTACATACATTTCAGACACATATAGGTGGTCAAACAGGAAGGAAATCAAAACCAAAAAAAAAAAAAAGCCAATTACTACACCTGGTACTTCTCCTGCTTTCATTCTCTCTACTGATGGGGGGGTCTCTACGGAATTTACCACAATATGCATCTCTGAACTAGTACACGCAGAGCCTAAGATCCAATCTGACAGACAGGGTGGAGAGGAATGAAAATGGTCAGTTTTTTTATCATTGTTCCCATTTTGAAAACATCCCCGATTCGTATTGGTTCTTTAAAGATAAATAAATTGAAATACAAAGCAGTGTCATGTGTGTTTTCTTGGTCCCATTTGAGCAGGGATTGTGTAAGAGCTGTTATTGACACTCTGGGTGTGAATTCAGGTGTTTATTCTAGGACGTAGGCGGCGATGGTTAAAAAACTAACTTGTTTATGTCGCTACAAGCCTTTTTCTAAGCTTAACGGCCTTTCGCATCACGCTATGAATCACTTCTTTGTGTAATGATAAACCGTATCATAGATGGCATGTGCTCATCAAATATGTCAGTCAAAAGCTGCTCTTGATGTTCTTCCCTCAATAGAGAGTGACTCAGCACCACGTGGAAGGCACAGGACACTGTGGGACTGAGAAATGACTCAGCCCTCAACTGGTAATCACGACTCCTGCAGCACAGGAAGCGACTCACTGCTCCCTCTGCTGGTTAAATGATTTTATCATGTATGTCCAGGAAATGCTTGTTCTTTGGCTTTGGCCCCTGGGGGCTGCTGTTTTTTCAACAAAAACAGGTCTTCTGTTAAAGTTGTATTTTTTATTTTTTTTTCCAATTTTTTTTACACCAAATTAGGTATGTAATAAATGAAACAAATGAATGTGTTCATGAGGGGGAATGCCTGATCAGTGAAGTGTTGAGACCACAAGCATAGGCGTCAAATCTGTCACTGTTGCCTCGAGTGGAGCTGCAGAACATCCGAGTTCATTTGTGTTTGCAGCTCACTGCCGCAGAACCTGCTTTGAATAAAGCGAAGGCAATTTACTTGGAAATCTGATAAGTGAAACCCTCCAATTTGCATTCGGCTTGTTGTTCATCGCTCCAGTTCATGTTTAGAGGCTTTGTTGTAGAGCAACAGGCAGAGTTAAAGGATAACAGCAGAATAACTCTCAGTACAAAGGTGCAGGAGGAGGATTTCTTTTGTGTGCAGATGACCTTGTGGAAAACCAAAATGAGTCCGTTTGACAGACTGATCGTATTAAATCTTGTGGCAGGAGTGGACTGAAGGGTCATTTGCGACAGCAGATGGATGGAAAAAGATGCACGTCATCTTTCCGTGTTCACCATGCTCGTCAACAGTGGGTGTCACTGAGAGCTAGCAGGATCTTCATGGTGGTGTAACTAGTACATATGACTCAGTGTGCAGTCATGCTGACTCACACACTGAAGGATCACATCAAAGACACACCTTTTGTAAAGCCAAAGCAGGGACTTATTGTTTCTGCCTCTGTAGGTGGAAAAACATCCAGACTGTCCACCATGATGGTCATCTGCCTCAGGCAGCAAAACAGCACTGTGAGGAAACCGTATGATCTTTTTACGTTTCTACCCATGACGAAGTCATGGGCTTGTCTGACCACTCTCCAAACACTGGCAGAGAGTCTGGACCCTCACAATGTTTCAGTTTCAACATCCTAACACGAGTCAGAAGACAGCCTTCCACAAAAGAGGTGGGTTCTCAGTTTTTGTCTGAGGTCAGCATTTTATCGACTGTGTTGCATCACCGGGCTAAACTGAAGCCATGCTGGTGTAATGTGTGTGGTCTTGGCCTTGTCTGGATGAAATGATCCAGGTTTTCTCAGTGAATGACGTCTGGACAGCAGCACATGTCGCACAAAGCCCATATTGTTCCCCATCACAGGCGCCCTCCATGTGTTAGGATCCCTGCAGGTCCTCTTGTGGCTGCTCATGGTACTAACATGACTGTCTGGTAGATCGCCATCTCCACCTGTTTAGGTAGGTACAATTGGCAGACGACATATTAAAATATCAAAAATCAAAATATTATCAGGGGGAATTGGTAAAAATCCAAATGCACACTACTTATTCCTTTTTATCTTTGTGAACACATGTGGCACTCAGCACATGGCTCAGGTTACTGATGTTTCTGGCTGACGCCACCCAAAGCTTCTCTTCTGCAATCTGCCCTTGTAGCCATTTGAGCCAGGTGCACACACACACATTTGTGCCGTAACAGATGCTGCCTTTTTGATAACAAGACAGATCGAATTCCCCTCTTCCGCTCAGGGATGTGTAAATCCAGCATTGCCAAACAGGAATTTCATTTTCATTACTCCAACCCACAGGATAGTTTGACACTTTCCCGTAGATCACCTTGAATGAGGTCCAGCCCACAGACGGTAAATGTATGTTTAATTAAATAAATCGGTTGGTAGGGTTTTCACTTGCATATGATTTCCCCTGTAGCATCATTGTTCATGCAGTCCATTCAGTATTACTTTTAAACACGGTCCCTTTGACGATATTATATTTACCCACACAAACTCCTCTTCCTTCCATCTGTGAGATGTACAAGCATGTTTATTTTACCAAACTGAATCATGTCACAGTTGTTTGTCTCTGATTTGGCTGTGATGAACAGGGAATCCATCCATCTAGCCTGATTCCAGCTGGGGCAGACTCCAGCCCACCCATGACCCGGTGCTGGAATAAGCAGGCTCAGTCAGCGGATGGACGAATGGATGGAGTCATGTCACAAATTCACCAAATTAGTGAAGAATATTCTCCTCTTTTGTGTGTTGATGCCTCCAATCCTACACTTTCTCTCTCTTTTTTGCATCTGTGAACAAGAAACAGATTTAAATAATACTATATATTAATGGAAGGGAGGATTTATGACAGTGATTTAATTAAAAATTGTGTTTTTGGTGATGCTATGCATACATGCTTTAAATTAATCTCACAAATACACTGACAAAAAGCCTCTCTTAGGTTTCTTCGAAATCCGCATGAATAACTCATTAAATGTACTGACAGATTCCTTTTTCTGCCCGATAAGGGTCAAAGTGTTCAGACTCTTTTCCAAGAAGAACTTGATCTCCTGCAGCTCTCACACTTCCATGGAGCTGATCTAGGCCACGCCACAAGCATCCAACTCTGCAAGATGCCATTGTGGATCGTGGCCCTTTAAAAATGCATGCTCGCTCTCGGCTCTGTATCTTTAATGAGGTGTGTCTGAAATATTTGATAGCCTTGCGCTCATTTGAAAAACAAATACGTTTATTACCATGAATATTTGATACGGAAATGAATATATGTAAAACACATACATTAATTAGTCTGTTTTGATCTATTGTCTCTGTCGAACGCAGACCGTGTATTTCCGTGCAGGCACTCCCCACAGGCTACACCGCTGCACATCATTCTCCGCCGCTGCAGAGCAAAACCATTTAATTTTCAAAGTGGGATTTAACATCTTTGAGGTTTGTGCACACTCAAAGAAGTTATCAGTTTTCAATCAGCGGCAAGGCGGATTTGTAAAGTGAGCCTCACCATGCAGATTGTGTGTGTAGCCTAAGTGTGTCATGTTTTTATGACGGAATCAGAATATGAACGCAAAACTGTGGAATTGCAGATAATAGCTTTCATAGGAGGCGCTGATTTAACCTCAAAGGCCTAAAACTTTGCTGCGTTGAAAGTGGTCAAAATGTTCGTTGTGAACAGTGAGGTGAGTGAAGGCTTATATCTTTAAAAAAAAGCTTTCTGAGCTTTTTGAGGAATGTTTAGGGTCATAATTGTATCATCTTCAGCTAAAAGTATGTTGTTTGTCTCCAGAATATGAACCCATTCTTCCTTTTGCCGGTTAAAGTTGTCTGATTGTAACACAAACGAAGCACCAATCTCTCCCTCTTGTGAAACCCTATTCAGAAACACTTTAACAGGTTGTAGCCAAAATCTTTTCATTTAACTTCAGCAATCAGGGAGACTTAGTTTCCAGAACGCATCGTGTTTGCTCATTTGCGAAGCTGCTGATGTTGAATTTTGCAGTGAGGACGCAGCAAAGATTTTTCCCCGATTCTTCCAGTGCAAGAGTAGTTGCATGAAAGCACGGCGCATCACTACTCCGCTGTCTGATCAATCTTTCTCTGCTTCCTCTGCAATCAAACTGAGGATTCCATTTTCATTTTCTCGGTTTTCCTGATCTCAGTTTGAGTTTATGGACACTTTCATTTATGTTCCAATCTCAGGAAACCCCTGCAGTGCTGTGCAAAAGTTTTGGGTCTTTGATATAGTTTCCAAGGAACCAGACGTTCTAGGAATCTTCTGAAGTAGTCTTGAACAACCATTTCCAAGCTTTCAAAGTTTATCCTCTGTAATTCAGCAGCATTTTCAGTTCTATGCTTGTACCTGAACACAAGGACTGTTTTTCAGTGAAACCACTTTCCAACAACATATAACTCATTCAAGCATAAAACCAGCATCTAGTTCAAGCAATGAACCAGTGTTGTCTGTACTTACTTAGCAAAAAAAAAAACAACAAACGAAGAAAAGCAACATTTTCATTGATAATCTTAGTCTTTTTGGTACAAGAAGCCATTACATGCTGATTTTGTACCAACAATGTGATTGAGTAGTAATTAGGTGAAAACACACTATCCTTAAAGGAACTATACCTGATATTATTTTAATCTTTCTAAGAAAAATGGTTTTCTACGTGGTATAGTATGTGGT
>JBBBVT010000018.1:8721047-8741130 GCA_037177035.1 Craterocephalus eyresii | reverse complement strand
GGACCGATGGCACTGTCATAACCATCAAGAAGATTGGTGGGACCAAACACTAATATTTCAGTTTTTTCCTTATTCAATTCAGGGTGACCAGGTCCTGGCTGCAAAACAAGCCATAACCTTCCACTAATTTGATTGACAGTTTGCTTGAAAGGCTTCTTCTGAAAAGCTTTTTTTGGTTTTCGACCAATGTGGTATTGTGTATCATGGCGGAACATTTTTCTAGAACTCCTGTGGATTCCTCGGATGCAGCCTTGTAAAGCTGCAGCTGTGCTGCCATGTTCTATTTAGAGGAAGTTTTTTTTCCTGGCAACCCTTCCAAACAAACCATACTTGTTCAATCTTTTTCTGGTTGTACTATCAGGAAATTAAACATTTAACATACTAACTGAGGCTTGTAGAGGCTGAGATGCAGTGTTTGGGTTTAAACTTTCTGGGACATCCACGTCTCAGAAGATTGGCAACTGTTTTTGTATGTTTTCCAGCTGTTAATAGTCTAGAATGGAATGATAGACTGCAAATTATTTGGGGATTACCTTATGAAGCTTGTCAGATTAATGAGCAGCAACAGTTGATCACCACTAATGTCTTCCCTCTTTGGCTTTGTGTCAACACACACCTGAAAGCTCCTAATGAGCAAACTGCCAAAGCTTGGGATTTTACAAAAGCAAGGCTATTCTTATGAAAAGACAAAGTTATTACAGAAGTTATCAGGAGATTTTTGCAATGTTACCTACCATGTGAGAGGATACCATTCTGCCTTGTGTTGCTTTGTAATCCTACCCATTTAGTGTTTTATGCTCAAGCTTAAATAAGCTTCAAATATTTACACTGAAACAGCCAAAAAGCCTGTCTACATGCATTGCCAAGAGATTACTGCAAGTTGTTTGGCTACAACTGCTGATCAAATAATTATTTGTATATTAATAGCAGGGTTTGCTATTTACCCTGAAATTTCTAATTGAAGCAGTATGTGTGTATATCATTTTTTCCCACAAAAGAACCATGATTTTGTGTTTTTTTTCATTTATGGAGCTCCTTGTTCTGTCATTATTGTGTTGTGAATGGAATTGTGTGTACTGTACATTCATCATTTATCAAACTGCATTCATAATAATAATAAAAAAAATCTTAACAAGGGGTTTAAGCTGCTTTTTGGCAGCTCAGCTGTGTGTGTGTGCAACTTTTAGCAAACTTGTTTTGGCTCGGCTGTGATCATTAGTAATGTTTGCCTGTTTCTCAGGATAAAAGTGAAAGCACTGATGTTTTCATTAAATGACAGACAGCGAGCATCTGTAAAAAAAAAAAAGCCTTTAATCTCCAGGAACCACCAGAAACTCTGAGTGCATTAGTCTTCCTCAAGAGTTTTGAAACAAGCAACCCTCGGAACCTGTCAAGGGAAACACTGCTGCATCTTTATGATGAGGAAGGTGGTTTAAACAGGAAAAAAAGAGATATACAAATGCCATTAGTATCAATGCCATTAGTTGTTTTGTGACACGTCTTAAAAATCTGGACTCCAGGTTTGCCAAAATGAAATGATGACAGATGTACATTGCCCTTGCTTTAAATTATGAAAATTGAATATCTATGTAGCTGGTGGAAAAATAACGCTCAAAGTTTTCAAGTTATAGATTCAGGACTGAATTAAAGAGAAACAACAAAAAAAGAGATGGTGGGCTGCATTCGGTTAAAGCATAATGATTGCCTCTTTTGCATAATGTGTTGATTGTAGCAGTTCAGAATTTGCCAGCATACATTGCCTTTCTTTTACATTTTTCTTCCTGTTCTTTTCTGAAATCCTGCTTGTGTGTGTGTGTGTGTGTGTGTGTGTGTGTGTGTGTGGTGGTGGTGAGGGGCGGCATTGTGGCATTTGCTGATTGCTGATAGTGAGAGTACTGCATGCAGCTCGGCTTGCATACTTAATATCGGAAGGCTGAAACTCTGATCGCAATCAGAAAGACTGAGTGAAGTAGGCAGAGGGAGGGAACAAACAACGATTCATCCAAACTCAACAAGTGCAGTTGACAGAGGGCAGCAGATACAGGGAGACGAGTGTGTGAAAACGAGGAAGGCACGAACGATAGCCGAGTCTACGCAGTGAATCTCCAACACACATATTCACTGTGATCTCTAAATTCATGTATAATTCAACCCTGTTTCTCAGGCAGAGCCTGTATAGAAGCATCCTATAAGCCTATTTAGTATTCCAACCATTTACTGCATGGCACACCGGCAAACACCCGCCTCTGTCAAGACGTATAACAGGTTTCCTGCCGGTGGAGGTAATAGAAGTGGCTATAGAGGAAATCTGGGGGTGACAAGAGGTTGAGAAACGGATGAACTCACCTTCATGCAAATTCACTAGTGCATTATATTGTGTGCTTCCTTGAATTTGTTTGCTGTGCAGCGCCTGACCAGACCTTGCTCGGTCTTGGAGGCATACAAACAAGAAAATGCAGAAATCAGACAATAATGAAGGGTTTGTTGTGCAGCAGCTTGTGAACATAAAACATGTTTTCTTTTTTTCCCAGTTGCTAGTTCCAAGTTAAATAAACCATAATGCTGCAAGATGAAGTGTTATCCTTGGACTATACCGGTTGAGTGTGTTATGAAGTTCATACGTGCATCAGGCTTGTAAGGCATTGAAAAAAAACAGTTAGGAGGAAAGATGGGCAGTTGAGTTTAAATTTGCCAACAAAAGCCTGAATAAAGAATAAAGGAATCATTGAATTGTTTAAAAATGAATATCCTAAAAAGAAAGACTTGAAGGTATTAGCATAAGTCTTCCTTTTATAGCCACAATATCAAAAGACCAAAAGAATTTGAGTGTATATTTGTCAAGGGCACAAGTCATAAGATGGACAGCCACAATCTCCCATTTGTTAAAGTTCCCAGCACCAAGAAATGTCATTTATCAAACTCATAGAACCTTTAAGAGAAGGGATAACTGAGGGAAGCCTTTTTCCCGAAGTACAATAGCAGTCCCACTTACTTTACTATGAACATATTAAGCCATATATTGACCTTGTCCACAGGTGATGTTGACTCCTCTGGGTTTAGAAGCATCCCATTCAGTAATGAGCTGTTTATTTTACACTCTTTAGTGCTATCCTTTCATAAATGAGACGTTCCTTTGGAAAAACTAATGACATGAGGTCTATTGGTTGTTGTTATTTAATGTAACCACCTCATGTTGACAGTGTTGGTAAGAGTAAGCAGAGCACCGTCTAATGTTCATGCTAAGCGTAATGTTAGCTGTGTAATCATAACCAGCCAGAACATCATTAGCAACACGAACCTAGCTGGGTTTTTAATAGGCTATGTTCTTTTCAGTAACACTCAAAGACAGTTGTTTAGCAGGACTTCCTGAAAAAGGCATCAAAGAGCTAAAACATAGCTAGAAGTTGTACCTTGAACTAAAAGAACATAAGACATTGCAACAGTTTTAAAAATCGTTTTAAAAGTGTTTATGTTACGGTTTCCAGTCAGTCAAAAAGAAAACTCATGCTAGTTTACAAATCCCACGATGGATTAGGCCCAGAATACACCTGAAATGTTCAGAGACGATAAACCTAGCTTCAAACTTCAAACTTCATTCATTTTTAGAGCGCTTTTCGTGCCATTGGCAACTTAAGGGCCTTATAATAAAAAAAGGTTTAAAAAAACAAAGAAGCCTTTACATGTTAAATTATAAAAACACAAACTTTTTGTGTTCTTGCTCTCACTCAGTCAGTCCAGATCAGAGTCCGGGCAAAACAATAATAAGTAACATTTAACACTTTAACCCTTTAAACCTTAAGCCCGTTTTTCTTAAAATTAGACTCCAATTAAAATGAGTATATCTCTGCAACCACAAGGTCTATATACAGATAAACTTGCTTTGTCTTTGAGAGGCAGCAAGGCCAATGAACACGTTTTTTTCTCTCCTTCTCATATTCATCCTGCAGGCTGAAAAATGAAAATTCCAGATTTATATCTTATCTTAAATTGCCAAAAGAAATGGAAACATGAGTCTTTTCTGGTAAAAATAATCTTTCTGGTGATTTTTTTGTTGAGTAAAGCCATAAAATCTACATTTAAGCTGACTGGAGAGTCACAGTTGTACAGTATAACTCTGAGCTTCATTTTCTATTGTGATATTCTGACATTTTATCTGTTACTCAAATTTACAGTCTGCTGATAAAACTGGAATAAAAGCTGTAGTATTAAGCTCTAATTGCCAGGGATAACTACTTTTGTGGGGTCTTGCAGCACTCCCTGTTAATGTAATGCTTTGTTTTAAAGTAGCCCTACATATCCTAACAGTGTTTATTGTACTGTTTCTACATTTGTAAGAGGCTCTTTAAACACTCTCTGTAGCTGTCCTAAACAGGGAGAAAAGGAAGACAGGAGACGGTCTTGGGAAAGGTCTTTCAAGGGCTCGGCCTCTTGTAGCCAAGCAGACTCTTCCCAGGCTGCTTGTCCGTGCAAGGGCTTTGCTTCACTCTCACTGTAGGCAGAAACTTGCTGGACATGATTTCCTGGTGACAAATTGAAACATTTCACTTGGCAAACACGTGTGGGTGCTTGTGCGTAGCTTGTAAAAGTTAAGCTATGCAGAAAGACGACAGTATGTCATTCATATTCTTTATTCCTGCCACTTTTATGTTTTACCCACTTGGACGAATCCGACAGTATAACAACAGTTTTGAACAGAGCTTAGCTGCTTTGGCTGGAATTATTTAAATGATTAGTGTAGGAGACAAGGGCACAGCAGCTGACAGGCAAATTAGTTTAACATATTAAACAGTAACTCCACCTTTTGAAAGGAATAGGATTTTGTTGTTGGGCGTCACATGCTGACCTATCTTCATTTTGTCAGATTTTGAAGAAGTCCAATCAGATGCAAGCTGGAATTGAAATAGTTTCCTTCTCCTCGCAGCACCCTCACTGCTTGCAGATGCATCATAGTCAATAAATATCCCAGACAATCTCCCCTTTCCACCCTTATATCAAATGGACTCTAAATCCAGTCTGGGAAGCATTCACTGCTATCTGATATCAGCTGTCACACTGCAAGTAACAAACACTCACCACTACATACACAAACCTCAGCGGCAACACACCCGCCCAGTTTGCATGGTTGCTCCTATATTTCATAATGTGTCATGTACCAGCGTGAGATATGGCTTCTGGTTTCATTTATGTGGAGCAATGGTAGCTGTCTTATCTACAGCGCAGTGAACTAGCTGTGGATCAGTGTCGTTAACATGTCAATCTTGAGCTGGATGTTCAGAGGGCCACAGTGGGAGCTACAGCAGTAACGAAATGTTGTGATGATTGTAGAAGTATCTCGGTTCTACGTGCTGATACTCCTTCTGGATCTATATGCATCCAACTTCTAGACTTGATTTCCAAGTGTTGAAACTATATCTGAGGATTTTATCACCATTTATTTTCACCAAGAAAGCAGGATTGAGTTTATATTATATTAGACCTTTGAAGTGTGTATTGTCTGGACATCTATGGGATGCTGCCAGATGCAGGATGGGGTTGAGATTCAGCCTGGGAGCCGGAGTACAGCCTATGTTCAAAGAGTAGCCCTTTCTTTTTTAACTTTTGACAAGTCAGTTCCTTATGCCTGTATACTATGATATTGCTAATGATAGACTACCTTTAATATTTCGTAGCCCTGAATACTACAAAAAAAAACAAATGTGCTATAAGTGTGGGATGTTGGGGCTGTAAAGCTGGTGCTTACTGACCTGTGGTGTAGCTGCTTGGACCTTTATCTCTAGCCTGGCTGCCTTCAGCCCCTTTGCACCAACAAGGTCCATAAGTTTGTCACATTTGGCTGCATTCTGTGCAAACCCATTTTTATCTTGAGCCCTCAGCTTCTTTGCTCCACCCATCTCATTTTCTGGCTTCTTTCTTTTAGATATGCTTTTTTTTGTAATAGGAAAACAACAGTTTAATGGCTGACTAGGAGCTGTAGCTCAGTGGATAGATCAGTCGTCCACTAAACAGGAGGTCAGCAGTTTTATACAAGACACTGAACCCAAGACACTTGCCTCTTTATGTGCCTATCAGGTGTATGAATGGTTAGAAGTCGCACCAATATAGGTGCTGTATGAATGGGTCAATGAGAGTGCTCAAAGTGCTTTGAGTGGTCACATGACTAGAAAAGCACTATACAAGTACAGACCATTCACGAGACAGCTGAGTCAATCACATGTAGGCTCTGCTCAGACTGGCAGTAGATATTAAGCACTCTGTGTTCACAGCCATTTACCAACCCGAGACCAACTGAATGAATGTTTGAAGCAATTGTGATGACAGCTTTCTTTATCTTATAATCAGGGTCGTCAGTTTGTGACATGACAGTAGATCTTTGACCCAGTTTGTGTGCGCCACATGCAGATGTTAGGGTACAGTAGGCTGCTGCAGTCAACCATGAATGTGTTTGGGGTGCAAAAAAACCCCAAAAGGTTCTGCCCTCTGGCTGGGAATAGACCAGGAAACTGCACTGATATCCATGTGGCCAACCCATCTCTGGAAAAAGCACAAGCGATGTTCTCTATTAAAAGCAAGAAAACCCAAATCTCATAGAAAATGTTACATACAGTGTTACTAAACACTGTATGAAGCTAAAACTTGGCATTTGTCACCTAATTTTCACCAACATCTTTATGCCCAATGAAAACTACATTATCTTGCTTTAAGAGAGCCAGTGGTTGGTCTTTACAGATAAGAAGAGGGGTAGGGGCCATTCCTCACAGCTTCCTCTGTACTCTTGTAGCCTGCAAACAAATACCGATGTTTCCATCGTCTTATGCCTCCAATGCCTTCCACACATGGATGAAGGAGAAGGAAGACCCCAAAAAGGAAGAATGGACCGGGGATAGGTGGACCAATGTGGCATCTGCGGTTCTGCAGGTTCTGCATCAGTCTGTCATTGTGAAGGATAGGCTAAGCCAATGGGCCAAGCTGTCAATCTACCGATCAACCTGCGTACATCCATCGATGGTCATAAACTGTAAATGTTCGAATGATCCAGATTGTGGAGGAAAGTTGCTAAATTGAGGTTTCTCTGCAAGGTGTCTGGGCTCCTCCTTGCACGGTGGGAACCTCAGCCATCTTGTAGACTAGAGGCTCTGAGTAGAGCCTCTGTTCTCTTTATAGGAGCCAGGTAAGGAGGCTTGGGCATCCGATTAGGATGCCTCCTTTTTCGGACTCATCCCACAAGAGGGATGCCCTGGGAAAGACCCAGGACACGCTGGAGTGACTATGACTTTTGGCTAGCCTTGGGATCCTCCCTGATGAGCTGCAATTAGCAGCCAGGCAGAGTAAAGCCTGGACCTCACTGCTGAAGCTACTGCCCCTGCAACCTGACCATGAATTCATTGTATAAAATGGATGTATGGATAATCTTGTCTGTGTTGACAGGAATTACTGCTGGGAGTACGCTAAAGTTCAGGAACTGATGGCCAGTTTTAAATGCTACAGCCAGATTGACTTAGATCATAGCATAGTTAATTTATTTTTGTCACTTTGTCTGTTGATTGTGCTGATTGAAAATGCTGTGATAACTGACTCTTGAAATAACCTGTAATAGCATGTGGCATGGGAGCACATTAAAAATCAGCCGCTTGTATGCAGTAAGTCGTGCAACATTAGAAAGTCTGGATAGCATGTCAAAGTGGTAAATCATTCAAAGGGTTATGGTTGCCTGGGGGCCAAAAACACAACACTGCACCCAGGACAGCAAAACTTAAAACTTGGGATTCCTCAAATTTACAGCAAAAACTGAATCTTATCATTTAAAGAATTTTAAATGACCTTGCTTGTGTGTCTTAGGACAGAAAAAAAACACTGACTGGAGTTTCATTGATCGATTCATTTTCAGAAATCTCCCTTCGAGTTAGAGGTAGTCAGCTGCATGTCTAACACGTCTTGTATATCCAACTGCACCAGTCCATAATTCTGCACTAGATATTCACAGTGTTGTATAAAAAAATCTCCAGCAGGATACATGCATGTCAAATCTGCGATGATGAACAGCAAAAGTCTGCTACTTTTGCTTGGCAGCATGTTGTAATTAAGATCCCCCTCCACAGAGCTGCTGGTGTAAAACTTAATGACAAAATCTATGTCCACTCATAATTCCTTTTTTGTAACTGTCTCTACTCAAAAAGAACTGACTGCAGCTGTAACTTTATAGTAACCTTCAAAATTATTAAAGAAAATTATTATAGTAGCTAAGAGCTGAATATAAATCTTGCAAAGACATGATAAATTCAGCTAACTTACTAATGGTCATTAGCTCCCTGCTACTGGCTCCAGCCTGTAGTCCATGATGGTCAATCTAGACTTATGTGGAGTACTACTTTATGCACTTGTTCTGGTGTACCACATGAAGATTTTTTGTTTTCTTTCTTTAGGTGACTAGATGTGAGATTGTGACAAGGACACCTCAGCAACAGGTTGGGGAGAGGAGATACAGTTTATTGCATGAGCAGTTAAATGCAAATGTGACCACAGCCAAAGCTACTAGTAAGTTGATGAACTTCATTGGTCTTTAACAATGTTGGGTGTCATTCATTGATATCTTCTAACAAATCTTACTTAGCACTTAGGATTTGTTTTGTTTTTTTTACAAAACAAAAAAAACTTACATCACGCTGATAGATTGCAGCATTGTTTATATATTTCCTCTTTGATTGGTGTATAGTCTCCCTGTCCCTTCTTTGCATAAATTAACACAAGAAAATCAGTGGTGTTATTAACCAGGTGGTCAGGGCATAACCTCCATCCCTAATGAAGCTAATCAAAGCCAAAGTTGTTGTAGGATTTAATTATCAATACTACAATCAGCAGGTGGGTCACAGGTGACTTGGGTATCTACAGTATGAAGAGGTACGCTTGGGGTTGAAGGAATGGATATGGAATATGTGAATTTATCCGGAAGACCAGCAGATCCATACATGCCTGCTTTGCATGTCATGCTCTCAGCTTTTCATGTGTAACACAACTAACACATAGGCCTTTTTTGCTACCTGTAAGTTTTCATTTACCTTTTGGTATTTTCCAGCCGCTGTTGATGCCCATCGCCATTTCACAACAAACATTTTCCAAAACACATTTCTAAACTGTGTTTTGAGGGATAATTGTTTCTTTTACAATTTTCACCTAAAGGCCAATGTAATAAATAAATAAAGCATGTCATTAGATATTTTTTTATTAATGAGCCATATCATGATATTTTTTTACCTTCCTTTATCATCAAAACATTCTATTTATGTCCATCTGTTGTGGGATGCTGTGCACACTGATTGATTCTGATGATCTGGTCCAGATGGAACCTTTGTGTGCTGCAAGCACACAAGCTGAGCTGTTTTCTGATGGGAGAGTGAGTTAAAAATAACAACACAAAACAAAACGCAGACATCTAACTATCCACACAGCACATGCATAACTAATCATTGTACAGCTTGCAGTGCTCCATCCAAGCAGCAGAAACATGTAGAGATTTTTAAGTTCACTGTATGTGAAGTGTATTCGTGCGTGCCTACATGTCTGTTAAGGCTAGGTTAACTTTCACTAATTCCATTAGCTTGTGCTTGAGGATGTTGCTTTTGCCCACTGTCACAATTAACAACAAAATGCACAAATGCATGAGAATATTTTATTATATTTGACATATAATCAAATGCCAAGCAGCAGAAAATGGTAGAGATTACTGTTGTTGTCAGCCACTGTATACAAAGTTCAGTTAAAGGGGCTCTTAGAGTTGCCTCTTGGGGTGTTGGCATCGTAAACTTAATCCCATTAACTAGTTGACATTCTTGTTCTACATAAGCAGTCCACTGGTCTCCTAAGGTTCAAGCACACTGAATAATAATGAGTCTGAATAACAGATATGAAGTTTTAACATTTTAAATTATTCCATAATTTCCAACTAATGCGTGACTAATAGCTTTCTAGCTCTTTCTGTATTCCTCGTATCTCAGCCACTCTTCCTTCCCCCACTTGGCTCTCAGTTTCTAAAAGCCTCCTTCCACTGCTTCTTACCATGAGTTTCTTAAGATATGTGGCCAGGAAAGTGGGGAAAAAAAATGTAAAAAGGATTGGAAACCGAGGGATAAAAAGCAGCCACTTTGCCAAAAGAAGTTTTAATTGGGGCCCAGGGGAGAAAAGCTCCTTGCATTTTTACAAATTCTCTCTGCTCTTTATGGAAGTGATGAGCAACAATCTCACGTCCATCAGAGAAATGAGATACAGTTATGTTGACAAAATTTCGAAAAAGGGATGGCGTGGACTTTTAGAAAACGCCTGCTTTTGTTTGTGTTTATAAAACAGCTAGGCTTTCTGTCCCTCACAAACGATGGGTTTCTGCTCTCCTGTCATTCAAGATTTCCCCATGCATTTTTAAACATCTCACAGGACTTCAACATAGCCAACTGTGGAAAATGTATGCATGTAAACGAAAATCAAAAGACGCTAAAATGACAAGATTGGACCTTTTTCCCCCTCCACAACAAATCTAGACCACAATTATTTGAGTCTTTGAGAGGCTTTTTCTGTTTTCAAATCTCTCTCTTTCTTTGTCACACATAAAGCTGTTGTCTCACTCCATCACCCTCCATTGCATTATTTCCCTTCTCCCTCCTGTTCTTTCTCCAAGTTCATTCATACAAGCAATGGCCCATATTGAGTTTCTGTCCAGAGACGGCACAAACTGCCAGCGACGCTTGGTCTAAACTCTAAAGAAATGTCCATCACAAGTAGGGTGAACAGGAGGAGCAGTGCATAACAACAATGGTGCCAAGAGTGACCTTTTGACAGACTGACATCACCAAGAGTAATTGCCTGTCATGCAGTGTACTGTTTCACTGTTCACATTAAAGTCCCCTCTGTTATTCATTTAAAGTTAAGCCAGGGTGGCCAAGGTCACTGCACTTGTCCTGTAAAGAGGGAGGGATAATTGAACACCACACCTTCTCTCTGGACTGGCACCAGATGGAGTGACAGCAGAGTCAAGAATGACTGGAGGTTAAGAGGAGGGTTTTTTGACTTTGAATGCCACATGTGAGATGCGTCGGTGTTGCTGGAGTATTTACACAGTTCCAGATGGACTCGAGGTGACTTGTTATCCCGCTTGTCATTTTTTCTAACTCCTTGTCGAGGCCACATATCCTTCATCTCTTTTCACTTTGCCCTGCAGATGAGTACAAAGAACAAAAAAAAAAGTAGACCTTTCCTGTCAACTTTGCTTGTCCTTTTCAGCTGTGATTGATGTGTTTATTTTGTGCATCAGTTTCTCGTGTGAAAAGACGGAAGTGGCACTGTATGATGGAGGCAGGGGTCAAAGTTCATCCACCGTTAATGGGCGTTTGTGGAAGCAATTGAAGTGAAATGGGCGAGTGTGGACAAGTCAATATTGCGGAACTTGCCAGTTAAATCAACAAAAGTGCGACACTGACTTGACGCTTGTAAACACATACATAAGACTACACTACAATAATTGTTTGACATATCATACAATGATAAAGGGCAGATATACAAAAAAAGGTTATTTTTTCTTCCACATTTTGTTAAAAGGCTTAATAAAGACTTTAGATTTTAAAAATTGGACTTTTCTCCACAGTTTTCCATTGAGGGTTAGAGCAACATATGTACGTTTCTGACTTTTATCAATTGTGCTTCTGGTTCACACTGACTTTCATTGTGCTCTCTCACTGGAGCCATCATTGTCATGTATCCCGGGGCTAAAAAACTCCACTTCATAACTTTGCACACGGTGCATGTGCAACTTTCCACATGCACCGCGGCCGATTCAGAAAAGGAAACGATGGAAACTCTATCTAAATAAAATTTAAACAGTATAAGTTTGAATGTCATGCAAATGGTTTGTATGCAAAGGACGAACGATTTCACTCCCGCACCAGTCTGCTTCCAGAGCTCGCAGTTCTGATACTATTGTACGGAAATGTTCAGACAACACCTGCTTTGCAAAAAGATAAGAGCCGCTTCAGAGGCAGAAGTTTTTATTCTTCCCCTTCCCATTAGAAAAAATGAGTCATCCTTTTGTTTTATGATGAGTACATCATCCAGGTTCAGGCAATAAATTGAATTTACGATCTAGATTAAAAGTCTGTTTGACACAACGTGACACGTACAGGACAAAGACATTAAGAAGAAAAGATTTGGAGAACACTTTTTCGTCATATTCCTCATTATTCATGAGAAAATCTGATCAGCCGGAGGAAATGTTTGCTCTGCTTTACAATACTCAGTACACACACAAGGACATGCTTCCTAACCTTAAAGCAGATTGTTTGGCAACAAGGAAAGGGTGAAAAGAAAGCAGACTTTGTGAATTTGACTCACAATTGCTTGCAATGAAGAATGCTTTTTGCTTACACACAAACACATCGGAAGATTCTATTGCCATCAAACCTGTGAAGCAGCTTTTGCCACTCTGATACTGTGAATGGGTTGAGTATTTAATAATGCATTTTAAGAATGCTTTTATATGTTTTTATTGTTACATTTATATCAGACTCACAAAGTCCTTTCATGAAGCTGAGCTTTCATTTTCCTGAGCTGATAAACTAGAACTGTCTTTGTCCTTGGAATTGAGGTCCGTGTACAAAATAACTGATTTGTGCTGCAATGTGTTACAGTCTACAAACACACAAACTGTTTGTGAGGGGCCTAAATGATGAGCGCTGTTGATCGAGCTCTTTTCCTCCATTCTTGTGAGCATGTCTCACAAGGGAAGGAGGAATTAATATATGGTACATAGGATATAAAGGCAAACTCCCTAAGGACCTCTGCTCCAGGTTAAAAGATTTTTGTCTTGTGATTTTTTCATGTTTATCTCTCTGATCAGCCCCAATGATAGTCTTACGTTTCTTGGTGATTACTTCTTCGTCTCATTCCATTTCTTGAGTTTACTCCATTCCTTTTTCATCTTTCTGTCAAACGCCTGAGCTCGTGGGCTCTAACTACAACAAGCCATCGCTCTACGTTGTCAGGTTTTCCTCTGATTCCACATGTACTAGATAAGGGGGATTGTTCTAGCCTTGCCCCGTCCACTAAATTCCGCAAGCTCCATATATTCTGGTCAAGAGGGCTATTCAACAGATTTCGAATCTCTCAAAAAAGTGGGAGCCAATCAATTTTGAGCTTGTCCAAAGATGTGTGCTCAAATCAGTGATGTAGCGTAGAGCGTTTGACACAGTGGTAGATTCTGTTTGAGCACATTAAACGGAAAGTTCTCTTTGAAATTTGAGCAACGAGCAGTCCTGGAGACATTTATTGGAGGGAATGAAATTTTCACCTTGCTCCTGACCGGCTTCGAGTCTGACCTAACAGTTAGCCCCGCTGGCTACACATATGTCAGAGGGAAGAGTGCTGTGATTGGTTTAAGCAGTGATTGATTTAAGCTTCGACCAATCGTACATATCGGCATTGGAAGGAGGTGGGTCAACCGTCCTTTCTGAGAAACGGTTGTCCTTCAGCTCTTGCCAGACCAATGCTCGCATTGAAGTCGCGCTAGCCACGAGAGGATTGTTCATGATATTGGGGAAATCTGAGAAACTCGCTCATCTAATGGTTCTTCCATCCCGCATGCTGAAAACATGAATCCCCTCCTTGCAACTAATGTACAGCAGTAGACTTTGACTCTGATTTTGGAGTGTTTTGTGTTTCTAAGTCTTTCCAGTCTGGCCTGGTCCAAGTTTCCAAGGACCAGGCTAGACAAGATGGAGGTTTAATGTACCAGGGGGTAGCAGAATGTCAACATCTGCCAAAGTGTAGTAGTCCCGCTTTTAAATTTCCTATAGGAGGGGATGCTATTTAGTTACTTCTAGGAGTACTTCTTTCATTTATTACTTTATTAGATGTGTTAACGTGATGTGACATGTGTCATGCATGTGTAGATTGTTTAAGCACCACCTGTTGATTATGTGGACAAAGCAGACAGCTTAGTTCTCTGTTTTGGGTCGGATGGTTAGTTCAAGGTGAAACCTGCATATTAAACCAATTTTTCTGGCAAAGCAAGAGGCTCATGTTGAGTCTCTACTGAATTTCCTTCTGTGTTGAGCCTTGAAGAAGCTTTGTAAGTAAATCTGCCATCTTTCAAGTCTGTAAATGATCGTGAAGCACATTTGGTCCCTATTTAGTATTGAGTGAAAAAAAATCAATGGCTTTCTGCTTTGACATACAATATTTACAAGTGAGCAAGTGTTTTTTGTAATTATTATACATCAAAATAATATTTATTTGTGTTTGCTTTTAGTTTCACAAGAGAGTGAAAAGCACTGTGAAGAAATACAAGTAAAAACATTGAACTTTACTTCCAGTTCCTCCTTATCTTTTAAACCTTGACTGCCCAGTACACCTGTTTAGCCATCTCTCACTTCATGGATACTTACATATGCATGGGATATAATAGTTAATATATATATAATATATTTGTGTGGAGTAAAGTAAAAACACCTACATGCTCCTACCTCAGTTGTTCAAAAGACATGTTTGAAGAGCACTGGAAAGGCCTGCCCAATTAAAATATTCCCACCATGGTGCACAGCATGGCAGTTATGTTTGCCCCACCCATAGTTCTGATTAGTCCTCCTGTGGTGCGCATTGGACCAAGTTTGAGTGAGACTTTAGGCTCCCATCACAGTGGGAATAAATCACCTCTGTGAAGTAGGCAGATTCAATAGTTCCATTTTTATGCCTCCACACAAGCAACAGCAAAGACTGGAGAAATGATAACCCTTCTCAGTTCATCGATCCTATTTTCATGAATGTGATATTTCGGGAACACCTTGAGGATATTTATCCAAGTTTGACCCAAACATTAATTTGTTCTGAGAATGAACTGATTAGATCCTGCTGGTCAAATGTCAATTTAACTGTTGATGAAAAAAACAAAAAACAAAAAAACAGGCTTTTGGCCATAATTCAATATTCTAATTACAACACAACTTGACAGATGTTTACAGGAAGAAAATGAGGGAGTGACGGCCAGTTTCTCTTTAACATTGCCAAGGTCCACATATTCAACAGCTTAATTCAGGAAGAGAAGGAGGAATGCTGGTAGGTGACAGTATCTGCTGCATGTCTTGAGTTGTAGCCATGTTTTGTTGCTCATGGCAATAGATGCATAAAAAGTGACACACTGAAGACGGAAACACTGTAGGACTTCACAAATGTGGCTTAAAGTAGTCAACATGGTTACAAGTTTATATTGGAGTGGGCTGACATGGAGTAATGAATGAATGCTTTTGTTTTTTCAGACGCTGGTATAAAGTGAGGGTGCTCGATAGTGACACTGGCTTTGCATTGACGTTGGGTCTTGGGTTGCTGCATGGACTTCCTATCTGTAAAGATGTAAATGTAAATTCTGCTCTTTGGGGCTTAAATATGCATTCACTTGGTTTACAGCTCATCTTTTTTCCATCATTATAGCTCCCCTTTTTATCTAAACTCCGTAATCAGTCTCCAACTTGGTCACTGCAGTTTTCTGAACGTTTTAATGTTCTCTCAAGTTGGCAGCCTGCTCATATGGGGATTTGCGCAGTGAGATGATGAAGAGGGAGCAGAGAGTGAGGGAAGGTAGAGAGTATGGGGTGGAGAGAGCAACTGTTGCAGAGCTGATGTAATAAAAGATTCATAACACAGCAGATCCCAGGTCAGCTGGGGCCTCTGTAGCCTCTCCATATCACTGGCAGCAGCTTACTGGTGTGTGCATATGTGTGTGTTTCGGAATATTACAGACAGACAATAAAAACAGTGGGTGAAATTCTTTTCTGTTCACAGTTTTAATAAAGTGGCATGCACAAGTTAAAGATGAAGCTTCTTTCAAGTAAGATTACCGTTTGTCAGGTTTCAGAGTTTTCAAACCTTTTCCTCTGTGGTTTGTGCCATATGTGAGAGAACAGAAGGGGTAAAAAGAGGAAAATTTGCCTCATTTAAAGTGATCCTACTTGATAAAAGTATCCCATACGCTACATTCTTGCTATTTGGTCAAGAGAGCGGGCTGAAGTTGAGAAGTTCAAAAACAAAACTACAAACTTTCCCGCTTTAAGCTGTGTTTGCCTGTATATCACGTTTCGATCTGAGTGTGTGTATGCATGCTGCCTGTGTGTGTGCTTGTTGCCACTTAGAGATCAATTTGAGTGACTGCTCTTGCGAAGGAAGGAGAACAGAAAATGGAGATGGAGACGGGGGTTTCCGCCAGTGCAATACTCTCATAACTTTTAGTTCATTGCTCAAAAGGACCAAAATATTCATGTGAAATATACTCTATGCACAGGTTACAGGTGTCTTTCACCTACGTAGTACCAAGTCAATGAGCAACCTGTCTTAGCATTTGTCAGCACAGCAGGGCAGTACCAAACTTGTAGTGAAAGATCACGCTCGGCGGTCATTTGAAATCCCTCAGCCAACCTAAGCTTTTATGAACAAGTCTTGGAGTGCAGCGTGTACATAGAAAGAAATGAACATGCTGGCAGCAGGGTTCATACAAGACATGCTTCCCCTCAGTTGACCAAACCTTTTGATTTTATATTTTTCATTGACTATTTGATTGGTTGTTTGGAGTGAACCAAATGAAAATGATCTCGGGAGAAAGTTTTTCCCTCTAGTTTCCCCAAGCCTGTGTTATGAAACTTGCCACTGAATGACCTCACAGCCTCCTTCAAGCTGTTGTTTATGGGTATTACAGGGAGGAATATTTCTGTGTGCAGACAGGGATATTGTTCTTTTATATGGTTTTACATCCCATTTTGTAAACATTGATGCTATAAACACTATGCAAATGGACTAAATGATGCTTTGGCTGTGATGTTTGTCCATCTTTATCATAAATTAAGATAGGAAAGTAAAATAATAAGTAGAGGAGTTACTTTTAAAATGAAGTATAAAGAGTCATCTCATAATTTAGAGAAGTAATGAATAACTAGAAACAGATTTTTGACTAATTACCCAGCAGCTCTTCAAAAGTTGACCAAAATTGGATAATACAAGTAATAAAAACAAAATTTCACCTTTATGATTTTTTGGTGCAAAATCTCTGAGGAATGTTTCTAACATCAGAACAGAGGCAGTTCTGAAGGCAAAGGGGCCCACCTGGAAAACGGCAATAAGATGCTGAGAAGCAAAGAGATTAATCCTCTCAGAAACTCCTATTCCTGAGTTTGAACCCACCAAATCCTGGCATTATAACCAGCCTTAAAATATCATGATATAAAATAACTGCTCAATCCTGTAGTATTCAGACGGTCAGTTGATCTTCACTTTTTTAACACAATTTCAGGGACTTTTTAGCAAGTTCTATTTTCATTACTTCAATTCTATTTTCATTTTCAAATCAAACTTTTAACTGAAAAACTCAGATTGAATAAGTATTTCTGTTTGTCTTTAATTTTAAGATTTAAGAGATATGATTAATTTTTCATCTCTGCTGATTTTTCTTTTAAACACACCTAATGCTGAGTTATTGGAATATTTTCAGCATAGGGATGAAGACTATTTCTAAGTACTCGAAATTTTCACCACCTGGCCATTCCTAATAATGACTAATGGTTGCATGCATGGTTTATTCCAGCTTTCATCTTTCCACTTAATTGGACTATCATCCATATCCCAGTATAGCTCCATGGGAGGGGAATCAAGTTATTGACCAGTTAACATCTAAAAGTGCAAACCTGTGACTGTGAAAAAACATAGAAGACGTTTCACACTTTCTAATTTTCTTTGTGGGAAAAGTTTCACCACACTCGCTGCACAGGCTCCTGCAGTTACTTGACTGACAACTATCACAATTTATCCCATTACTGTTTCTAGTTTTTACTAATATTTATAAAGTTTTATCTGAAATCTTGTCTAAAATGTTTGCTAGAAATGACCTGTTATTATTCTACAAAGGCAAAGAAAAAATGCAATGACGGATTTTTCTTTCAATTTTCTTCAAAGCAAACACCATTATTTGAATATATTTATACTTTCATTTAAGTCAAATGTTTTAATGCACGTGCTTGCGAACTTTAACAAAAGTGCATTTAGCACCGTCTCTTTGTTAACTTGACCCAAAAAAATGTATATTGGGATTAATGAAAAAATGATCGAGACATAAAAATGTGTTCGTATTGCCCAGTCAGTATGTAACTTAATCTGGGTCGAAGAATGTTTGAATGTTCAAACCACAAAATATATAAAACTCTTCATAAATGAATCCCTGTATAACCATCTTAATTGCATTCTGTGTGTGTGTCAGATGGAAATGACAAAAATTGCTCATAGATCCGAGCATGAGGAAACAGTCCCTACCTTTACACCCCAACCAGGTGTCTGACAGCGCCAATGAAAATGTTACCAGGCCTGTGAGATTAAGAGGGACAGGCAGACTCGTCGCTATGAAATCAGGTGGAAGTCATTTGCACCTGTACCACACATTTATCATCCCATGCCACTCCCCCCCCCCCCTTGTTCTTTGCTGCTCCCTCACGCTGTCAAAACAACACCTTTGGCATCAGCTGGATTCCATGTCTCCTCGCTTTCCATGGAGAAGCAGAGAATTAGAGTAGGGTGAAAAAAATGAGCGATTTTATGATGAGTTAGGTGTGATTTATAAGCTGCTCCAAAGCAAAGTGCAAAAAAGAAGTTTCATTATTCTAACTTTTTTTTTGTTTTTTTTTGTCTGAGATTCTGTAATGATGATGTATTGCTGCATTACCTCCAAGCTCTGACTTGACGGTGGCACTAGGAACAATATTGAATTCAGTTTTTAGGCTCTTTTCCTGGCGGTGGAGTGGGGAGAAAATGTGTTTTACTGTCGATGAATTTCCCGGAGTATATTTAGGGTGACAAAGGTTTGATGGCTTGCAGGAGAAAATGCCACAAGATTCTCTTTTGCTTTCTTCAGCAGGAAGAGTTCACCTCCGGGCTCATTTAGCAGAACATTGAAAAAAGTTGGACTTGACATATTTTGATCAGAGGGATGTTGCTGACACCGTGTTTAAAACGAAAGAAAAGAAAGTGTATCAAGATGCATTTGGAAGCTTTTTTGCCCCATCCTCACTTGTTTGTGTTGAACACACAGCGATCCAGAAATAGAATTTGCTGCTAATAAACACTTTTCAAAGTGTGCTGCGGTAAAGTTAACATTAGATTCATGAGAGCATGTACTTGCATATTGCATCTCCGGCCATGATCAAATATCCATAATGCCAGTGTTGTTCTGTCACTTTCGATTTCGCTGAGAGCCCCCGAACGTTGCCCGAGGCCTGCTGTGTTTCCACCATCACTCCTCTTCTTCTGTTGGCTGCTCCCACTCATTGTCCTTCCCTTCATTACTTTGCAAATGGTAGGCATTTCTCAGTGGATCTGACATTGCTCATATTATTTCATTCTTCTACAATGGGGCGAGATTGAAAAAAAGGAACAGAGGGAAGGGGCAAGGAGGAGGAAAGATATGATATTAAGGATGAGGAAACCGTGGACACACACGTTACCACACAAACGCGAGCACAGAGCGTTTAATCATCCCAGCTACACTGGCTGTATATAGCTCTGGTAGAAGCTTTTAAAAGGATTGCTTCCGCGGACACCAGACGGCCAGACATCCGGATAAAAGACAGTACACAAATTGTTAGCGATTCACAAAGCAGCATTACTGGAATGAAGCTCACTGTCAGAAATGTATTGACCCTGAGTAACACGGAGGCACTGTTAAACAAAGGAATGACATTTCACAAGTTCACAAACACAAATCTCATCATTATGTGGTGTGTGTGTGTGTGTGTGTATAATGTATATTGAGTGATATTGTGAAAGTGCTTTATTATGCAGTGGCCTTGAAATATTTTCTCAACTGAAATGAGATGAAAGGAAATTGTTCAAACTCATGAGCATCCTGATTAAACTGATGTGGACTCATATCATATTTATTGATATTTGTTTTGAAATACAAATCCCAAATCGCATATATCCATACTAAATACTTAAAATCCCACACTGAGTATACTAAGCATACTATGTACTTAATGGCTTAGTATGTGATTTTGCAGTACGCAGTGCTGTCCCAGATCGC
>JBBBVT010000018.1:8673598-8684622 GCA_037177035.1 Craterocephalus eyresii | reverse complement strand
CCGCGACAGTTGTAAGACAGGACTCTAACACTCATAGATCATCTTAATTTTCTTCGGCGCAATGGACCAACGACGCCACACTCGTCTGTCCACCAGACCCCTTCGACCCAGAAGCAATAGTTCTGCTGCGTGGCTCATAGAAGCGCCTCACATAAGATCCCACGGGCCAAATTTCAGTGTTGTACATCTCTGCCACACCTTTACACTCACCAGTCACTTTAAACGAGGAGAATCTACTGTTCGCTGTGCATATTCTGATGCATGTAACCTCACGACCAAGCTGTTCCTTGATGTAGTCTGATACTATCTTTGCATCCAGATCAGGTGAGAATCTAGACGCAAAAACACTCACCTGCTTTGTCGTAACAGTTTTGATGTGGTTGCCAGCGACTCTTGTACCCACAATGCCTTTACCCGGCTTCCTTGACCCAGGCGAAGTATTGATGAGTGTAGCCGCTTTGCCAGCAAGCTGTGGCTTGCCCTTTTTGATAACAGTGGTCCATTTAGGCAATTCAGGCAGCGATGTCGATACCCCGGCAGCCGCAACACTCAGTTCACTTACATCAGTAGGCCCACTGGTCGATGGGCCATGAGCTTCACTGTCTCTCCCCGTGGCACAAGTAGCAGCGTCTGTAGACAACAGTAAAGCCAAGGCCTCGTCCTCCAGCCCTTGGTCGTTGCTCCCACTGTGATCTGCAGGCGCTGGTTCGATTACTCCCTGAAGATCTTTCCGTGCGACATTGCTTTGCGCCTGACCGCCGCCCCGTTGACCAGGTTGACGCAGCCATTCACTTTTCTGGGTTCTGTCCCCCGTGCACTCCAGGCTACACACCCGACGATTCACATCAGTGGTGATCACACGGAGATCCGAGCACACTTCCTCTTGTATTTGCAGCGCACACCTCAAAGCGCCGATATCAGCATGTAGCTGCTCAGTTTTCCTGAGTAGACTGCATACATCTATGCTCGTGAAGGTCACAGGGGGCAAATCTTCCAAATAATGAGAAACAAAACGCGGGACATGCTCCCCACATCCATTAAGAACTTTCAAACAGCTCTTTATGTCATTAGCGTCCTTCTGCGCACCTTTATGCATTATAGAAGCGCTGCATAGTTTGGCACACCTCAAACAATACCTTCTCAGAGGCCTCAATAGACTCGGAGTCAAATGTGTTTACTGCCAGTAAAACAATTTCATCCTGGCTTAAAGTTCTCAACTTCACCGATAGGAAGTTTAGTAGCTCATCCTCCACAATAGTTTTGCCATCCACAGTTTTGTAGACCTCAGGTTTGAGCCGAGTGCGACACAGAGTTGGAGTTGGAGCTCCTGCACAAGCACCTGCACCCACTCCATCTGCCATCTTACTTTGTATCTTCTATTGTAGAAGGTATGTTTCTTTTATAATTTTGGAAATTATTTTTAACTTTAATTTCTTGTCAAGCTACACTGATGGACTATTAGAGCAGGATGCAAATAAATTCTGTTAGATAAAAAAAATAAAAAATGTGTGTCATTACCAGTGATGCAAAAGATTACTTGAAAAAGTAATCTAATAACTGATTACTGATTAATTCTTTAAAAGGTAATCTAGGTATTTTACTGATTACTAAGGTTTAGAAGTAACTAAGTTAGATTACTAGTTACTTTATTAGTTGAAATCCCCAAATATAAAAATGACAACTGTTTTTTTTGCATATACTTCACTGAAAGTGCACTGGTTACAACGGTGACTTTACAATGTTTTGCAACTTGTGACTTTGTCACCTTCTATGAACATAGAGTCTGTTTCTTTTTAACTTTGTAAATCATTCAACTAGTGCTTCTGCCCTACCATGAGTAACGGAATCAGTAAAAAAAAATTCTTATTACTGGTTTGGAAAACATTCTGATAAGGGAAGTGGACGAGGCAGACCTCCCATCACACACCAGGGCAATAAGTTTCTATGGCTTTTTTTTGTCTAAAGTCATTTGCAGTGAATGATTCGTGTTTGTATTGATTTTCATTCAAAAAGGTCAAGTTTCAGCAGAGAAAGGCAACTGCATGCTTACAAGTTCATAAAAGCTCAGTACCACAGTGTATGAGTAGGTGTGTTGAGTGCTGTCTACGTGAGCTGTAGTTTGCATTCTAATTGTTTTCTAAAACAAGTCATTTCGAGAGGTAAGTGAATTCTGTTTAGTTGATTAAAGTGTTGTAAAGTAACGAATGATAGTGAAAATTAGTAATGCTAATTTGATTACATAGTAGGACATTGTAACAAGTTAGATTATTTATGATTAATATGTGTAGTCAGTGTATTTGCTGCGGGTCTGCTAAATATGGTTATGGACATCCGCATAAACAGTTTTATCATCCGCCATTTTTTCCCCTTGCTGGTTTATGCTGCCGTCACATGCTATTGATTTATGGTGAATAAGAAAAAACGTCGACGTGAACACCCACTCATGTCATGTCAGGGTAACTTTTGTGGAAAACACAACAGCTGATAGTGGCAACTTCGGATGATAGAAAAATACATGGAAGGGAATGAGGATCTCATCAGAGAGAGAGGGAGAGAGGAAAACATATCTTAAGTTTTCAGTCATGTTTTCACTGTCTCCGCTGTGGAGCTGTTGTTTCTTTTATTTATCATGCATCAGTTTTCCGTAGTTGACATGTTTGAAAAACGTTCTCTGCTGGTAGATAATCGTAATCGTAACGCTATAAAACTACAATAATAGCGGAGGGGCATAGAGTCGAACCGAGCAGAATGCTCTGTGACCTGGAAGAGGGCGTGAAATGTCTCATTCGGATTTAAAGAGACCGAACCAAAACGAGCTGCTCTAAACTGTAAAGAATGTAAAGAATCACTTTAGAACACGGGTTATGGAGGGGTGTTTGGAGCTATACTAACAACGATTTCAGACCAAAGGATTGCTGTTCTGCTTAATATAAACCATAAATGAATGATTCACATGTGAAAAGGAAGGACTTAAAAGCATGATATGTCTACTTAAAAACCACCGTTTCCCTTTAATTTACATTGTATATTGAATTGTTTTATAACACATATGAGGGAAAATAGATGACCACAAAGTGGATTAATTTCTTTACTTCTACTTGTTTCTGGGTGAGGGGACTGAGGAGTGTTTTTTCTTTGTTTGTTGCTTGCTTTTTTTTTGGGTGAAGAGGCTGTTACAAAAAGCTAAATTCATGCTGAACTTTGATAAAAGGAGTATCAGTTTAATGTCAGATTCCTTTCATTTCTCTCTATAACTTGATTGGATGAATATTTAAAATATTCAGCGTAAAAAGTATGTGCAGCCACACCCACAGAAAAACACACCCATTTTTTTCAACTTCTGCCATAGCACCACTGAACTGTTGCAATGCTCTTAGTTCTACTTAATATCAAGTATTAAGGCGACATTCAAGAGTAATCTGTTATCCAATTTCACAGGCAGGCTAAAACCATTTTGGAAACTCTTGCTTCTCAATCTGCTCCTCACTTTTATTCTAATCTTCTCTCTTCCAGCTGAAGTGTAGGGAACAGGGGGAGCTTCAGCGCCACTCCGAGGGGGGGCTTATCTGGGCACAGGCTGCCCAGGATCACTACTTTGGTCCTGGGCCAGTGGTCTTGGCTAGTTCCCCTCTCTAGTCAGTAGGCTTGCTTTGCTGAAAACCTGCTGTAGAAGACATTATAGTATGCAGTGGCGAATGGAGGGGTCAAGAATGGGAATGGGTGGTAGCAGGCAAGTAGTGTTGTAAATGGGCTGTAAAGGAAGGCGTAGAGGTAGTAGCGATAAATGAATCAGTAGTAGAAGAAATGTGAGGGATGATATTCATGGGAATGTGTGGGGAGGGTGCTTGAAATAGAAAACATGGACAGTTATGACAGTTTGAGTTCACATGAGGAGAGAGAGGACAGAAAGGCATGAAAAGACAGAGGGTTAGCATAAAAGTGACAAATCCAAAATCCAATTTGGATATAAATTATTGAGAGTGATGAAGATTCAAAAGTAAAAATACAGTATATGCACCCAGAATGACAAAAGAATATAAAATAGCACCATAGAGAAGAAACCTTTCAAACATTTCCTGGATCCAGGCAGTGATATGGATCACTCCCAAAATCGAATCACTTGTTCCTTATTCCACTTCTGTGATTTATGGAAAATTCTGTCAAATATTTGTCCATAGCTCTTTAAACTATGCTAGTTTTAGATTTGACTTTTTCTCTTTTAGACTATAGAATTCAATACATCACTGCTCTGAAACCATAGAGACAAACAAAGGAAGGTGACCTTTTTAAACACAACCAAATAATTGACTCAAATTGCAATGACTGCTGTTGTTAAAAATGGACACTTTCTCTGAAGGATTGCACCTAGTGTCATAGCTTTCAAACTAGCTTAAAAGGGTATCATTTTGTGGAAGTGGAATCTGCAGTCTGATTGTGTAAAAAATCCGGTATATGTATCGGCTCATTGCTCGGCTGCAGAATGAACCATGGTCAGAGGCTTGCTGCTGCAGAATGTAACGGTGTATTTTGGTTCACGGTGTAACTGCAGAAACTTACAATCTGACTCTGTTGTGGTGTTGGTGCACCAAACCTCTTCCTATCAAAGTTTTCACTGTCATTCCAAAAGCCTTTACATGATGTTGAAACCTGAACTTATCAACAGTTTTTCTTATTTTTTCTAGAAGGAGCCAACTTTTGAGGGTCATAATGGTCTGCCTGCCCTCCATGTTTTTGTGCGATGCAGGAATTATACCCAGATAGAATGGGCAAACAGATTTTCATTTGCCACCACGCATTGATAAGATCAAACCTTTCTGAAGGATGGAAATAACCTCTTGGGCCTGGCGCTGGGTGTTACTTATTCTTATTCGCCCTTCAACTGCGGCATACAGTGATGGAAACTTATGGATCGCCACTAACACCCACCTAATTCTTCATCTGGTAGTTTTACAAACTTTCCCTTAACACAGCTGGGATATTGGATTCACTGATACTCTGTCCGGCAGATGCAGTTGTTTGTCTCCCTCCCTTATCTGGAATAAAACACTTACATTTCAGAGACTTCATTTCAACACTCACCTGTATTATACATATATACCAGAGAGGTTTAAGAGAGAGATTTAATTTTATTGACCTAAGATGCTTGAGGTGAAGATGAATTCTTCCACTCTGCCTCCACTGACCATTTGACCATCTACACCACCACACTCCCACTTTTAATCAATCAAACTTGATATGCAGTGTCAAAGAGGCATAGAGGTGGTGAATAAGCACCATGGAGGGCATCACAGCAAATGTTAAATCAGCCAGCCTCCCTTGCAACATAGGCTCTAATATTTTCAATTTCAACAAAATAAAAATACTCTTGAATTCTTACTTAATTCCTATAGAATTATATCCAAGATAGTGCTATCTTAGGAAGCTGCTGGCTATCGGGTGGTTACTTAAGACTTTTCCAAAGGTTGCAGTGGAGATCTAGAGAGTCACAGCATGAAAAATAACCCAGGAGGAATGAGAACTGTTGAGATCTTAAACAGAAAGTGAAACACTTGCTGGACATAAAGCTTTGAAAAGAAGAGGTACATAATGATGTGACAGATGGAAGAGCGATTGGAAAGTCCCAGACAGATAAGAAAAGAGGATTTAAGAGGGCAGTACAAAGTATGAGAGGAAAGTGCAGATAGTGAGGTGTAGGGTGGGGGCAACAACACAAGAATACAAACAGGGTCTCCCGCTTGCTGTGCATCTCTTTGTGACAGCAGAGTAAGAGCAAGGGGGATACAGAGAAGGCAAAAGGATAGTGCTCAAAGAAAAGTTATGGGAATACCTCTTTAATTTTTAATGCAACCCAAAGCCTCAAAGATTAAATGTTTACTCTTTGCTTCTATAGGGGAAGGAAAATTCAATCCCTGCTTTCTGAAGAGCAACTAATTGTGTCTACCTCAGAGGGGCGATGCATAATGAACAGGATTTTCCTCAGCTCAAGTACACATCTGTTTTTATGAAGCTGCACTTGTATGCACACATGCATTTGACCAATTGTAAACATGTCTCTGTGAGAAGTCACTGTAGATTATGGCAGTAACTAGAACTGAGATCTTGGATGAGGTGGGCAGTTGGAAAAGCTTTAAAATCCTTACAGGTGCTTGGGCAGATGCCTCTGTTTGTGTATGTGTGTTACAGAAAAAGAGAGAGACCCGAGTGTGAGGCAGCATGCATTTCCTGTATTACAATGAGATTGCAGCAGGCGGTCTGTAGCGAGTCAAACACACATTCTGCTGCATGCACCCACACTCTTTCATCATAATGCAGACTAATATGGTAATAAAGGCGAGCACATCTCGGAAAAGAAAATGTTAGTCAAGCAGAGCAGGAAGGACATGGCCCCTTGAGCATGTGAATGTAAGTGAATAGATTGCACCATATTCAAAAAACAAGGGCCTTTTTTCCTCTTGCACAGATTTTTTTTCTTTAATTATGTAAGGTTTTCAGTCCCGAGCTAGGGTGCCGTTTTTTCCCCCCACATAATCAATAGCAACAACCATGTCACAGAAATACCCTGAGATTAGACACTATTATCATCTGTATTCTCTGTTACAGATGTCAGTGAAGATGCTCTTACTCATCTCTGAGTCATGGGTGTCAAAAACAATAAGCAACACATGGACATCCAGCATGAAAAAAATGCTTGGATGCATGTGCCTTGTCTGAACCTGTAAATATATGCTCTATTGCTTAAAAAATATCCAAAATTAAAAGGCTTTTTTGTAATAAACATACCTAATTTTGGTTTATTTATTGAATGATTTCACATTGTGCATTTAAAGAAATTGCATAACTAAAAAAACAAACCTACAAAATATTTAATGCAGGGGCTTTTTATAGATTAATTTTGTAGGTTTTTTTGCCCACAGGTACCACTGTATTAGTCTCTTTAAAAGAACTTAGCACATTATGGACTGAGAACTGAAGTAAGTCTTAATCCTATCCTAAGTCTTAAACTATTCTTCTACAAAAAAGTGACTGCCTGTTATGACATTTGAAAACAGAGAATTTAACTACGGAGTCTGCTCAGATAAAACAAACACTCTTCAAGAGCCAATAGTTTAAAAGAATATAAAAAACAAAAGAAAAAGGTTGTTTGTGAAATACCATAGTACATCCCATCACCGTCCTTTTCTGCCACATTCCTGCAATGCTGTGACAAACAGGATCCTAACTGACCTGTAAGCAGGTACATAATGATTCTTAAGCATTTGGTGTAACAACAGAAGGCAAATACCTAGCTGCCGTGTTAATTACTAAGTAACATTTACCCCTGTGGATTTTCGTTTGCGATGTGTAGAATTTTTGTAATTGAACCCATTGATATCAGCGAAATATAAATTCCCAGAGCTGTCTGTCTCCTCACTTTGCCACAGCCCTATCCACAATCTTCAGTAACCTCTATTTCTGGGCCTTGGACATGTTATTTCATGTCACAGACTGCACATTTGCCAAGATGTAGGGGTATGAATGACATGACTAGTGGTGCACGTTACATTTCTGAGAGAGAACAACCCCTTGATGAATGGAGCCCCCATGCTACATAGTTTGAATATGCATGTATTTTTAATCAAGAGCTAAATGAACAATTTATGTTTCAACATATTTCCAAGGACATTATTGCCCTATAACTCGTGTCTTTTATAGGCTTGTGTGAATAATTTCATTCGGTGGTTCCAGCATTCCAACCCCCCCCCCCCCCCATTCTGCTGGAAAGCGCTAATGGCAAACTCCTGTGGAGATGCTGGGAACACTAATGGGTCTCCTCTCTTCTATATCTCTTTGACTCGCATGGACTCGTGGACATGTCTCCGTGAAACTAAACTCCCTATTTTCTATTTCACAGTCTGTAACAATAATTATCATTACTTTTTAAAGTAATTTGAATTTTTACATGGACTTGTAGAATAGCAGGGATCCTTAAAATTGCTGCTTTTTTCGTGCACCTCCATGAATCAGACTCACTTTGCACATTTCAAAGAAAGTAATTTTTTCTACAACTTAAACCAAGGTTTTCAAACGAAAGACATGTAACAAATGTCAAATCTGGAAAAAAAAAAGCAAAGAATGCTGATCTTTCAACTCCCCAGATTTATTCTGAAAACCTATATTTGAAATTAAATGAAAACTTGCACATTCAGCTCGCTCTGGCAAGAAATGAGCTTTTCCTTTATACTATTTTACTGCCAGCACCCTTAATTTTAAACTTAGGTGTCTGTTGTTTAATTTATAACCAATTCCAACTTCTTTGGTGTAATTGGTGCCATTGAAAACCTCTGAATATAACCAACAGCTTTATTATCTGGTAGTCTGCTCCAACCTCACAGTCACTCATTCTTAAGATCCGTAATTGTTTTGACATTTCCTCAGACTCCACTGCGTAGATATCATTGACACTGCAGCCCGTATTTTCTTAAAGGAAGGTGGAGTTTCGGTTGCAACAGTGTCCACTAATAAAGGGCAAAGTGACTGTCAGTGAAACCATGAATTATGCAAGAATGGCCTATTAGCTGCTCACGTGTGATTTTGGTCAGTTGTTAAAAATGACTTTCTTGTCAGAAATGTGTATCATTACTGAAATGTGATATATTTTTTTATCTATTTTGAATGTGGTAAATTACTCACATGTCCTGAAGTCTTTCCTGATATTACCTGCTTGTGTAACAGCAGATACAGTAAGTGCTGTCTTGTTTTCCTGTGTGTTGTGTTACTACAGTTTTGTTTTCACAGGTTTTTCAGTTATCAATACTGACAAGACTCCTCATAGAAATATAACCGTTATCTAACTCTGAATGAGTATAAACGTGACTCTTTTTACTCTAAATCAATGTATTAATCACATTGTAAACATGCAGTGTTGCACTTAATTATCAAGGGGTGACCATTTAATAAAAATAGAAATAGATGTATTTTAAATACAGTACAAATGGAGATGCTTTTGTAGTCTGAATTTTCTGAGGATGATTTTCTATATGCAGCATAATTACATTCAAAGACAAACGATATTGGTTACTCCAACTTAAATGAAAATTTAACTTTTCTCAGGTTGATCAAAGCAAAATTGAACACTACATCATATTTGAAAGTGATGATGGATATCTGAGCCAACATGTGACCAGCGTTGATGGAACTGTCACTTTCTCTAACAACGCAGGTGACAACTATAACATCCAGTGACAGTCTGGTGAGAGGATAGATGAGTGAATGTTTGCTGCTGGAATTCCATGTTTTTGTAAGCAGTTGTAGCTGCAAGGTGCCATCAATATGGCCGACTTAATGCATGGAAAGAACAACATATGGCAATGAATTTTTTAGACCGGAAACTGAGCAGTGATTTATGTTTGTCCACACAAATGGGCATGTCCTGGTGTTTATATTATTTTCAATGTAATTCTGAAATGGATGTTGAAAATTTGAGTGGTAATCAGTGTATAACATAATCATCCACGAGCACCAGAGCAAGCCATGCACCTGCGTTGTCCTCATTTGCATGCTTCAAGTACATACCATCCCCTATTATGAACATTTTACTTAACACAGAGTGAATACAGCTGAATAAAAACATCTATGGATAAATATTATAATTAACAAAAAAATCTTAATGACAATATAAACAAATTTTGCTCTCTTCAAGAAATATTTGCCCAGAGAACATTGAAAGATTACTGCCAAAACCAGCTGCATCAAGACATAGTGCTTTTGAGCATGCCTGCATTTTTGGGGTGGACTTGAAGTTCTTGACAATTTAGGGTATTTAAACACTTCCATGATCTTACAGTGGTGAAAAAAAGTTTCCGGACACCCTTACAAATTTACAAAATATCAAATACTTTCAGATTAAAATAATTTTAAAGGCTTTTTTCAGGTCTTGTTGTGTATTTTTGCTGTGGCTGTAAGCAACTGCATTTGAAAACATAAAAGTGATTCTTAATGCACTATTTTGAAAATGTATTTATTGTTTTATTGTTTTTTATTCTTTTGTGTGCATTCTATTCTAACTTTTTGCTTATATTAAACAGCACTCTGGTACAATGTCCTTGTTTTAAATGTGCTAGGAGAAAATGGACTGGAATGGATTAGATTTTTTACCAAATGCATGGGTTGTCCGAAAACATTTTCCACCTTTTTCTGTTTAATTTACCTCATTCTAAGTACCTTGTTAAAATAGGTTAAATCAAAGCTGTGCAACAGGAATATTTTTGACTGTTCACACCTGGTTCACTTGGTGTGAGAGAGAAGGCCAAGAGCAGCAGTGGGCTTGAGAAAGACTGTCAAGAGAGGGAGCAGCTAGAAACAAACTGGAAGCAAAAAATGAACAAAAACGGAAATAAAACATTATTTATATGTTTTCATAATGGTTGTAAAACAGAAATGCATCCACTTTGCTACTCTGTGGGAAGCTGCTACATTACTAATTTGTTTGACTTCCTTCTTTTGAGTCTTTGTGTGTTGTGCCTCAGATCCACTTGTGAGATGCAAAATAGGTAACTAGCAGAATGATTTAATATAATCTTTGTGAAAACTTGTGGCCTTAATAGAAAGACTTGTTTTTTTTGTGCCAGTACCTGAAAAAAACGATCCTTAGCTCCATATGTGCCAGAATCTTTTGGAGAAACCTTCCAAATCTTGGACTTGATATAAGATGAACCAAAATTTCCATCGTGCATGCCTTACACTTAATATTAGTTTATTAACTTAAGCAGAACATGAAACAGTAATGATTGAAACTCTTTAAACTTAAAGTCCTTTTGAAGTATTCGGCATCCAAAATTCCAGCGACAAGATAAAACAAGAATTGTCTTGTTTACAACACAGTACTTGAGCAAGAGCCAAAGCCTGAATATAGACCAGGCAGAGCATCTTTAGAGACACTTAAAAATAAATAATTGTGAATAGAGAATCCAACCTGGGGGGTATTCCAGGTAGGTGGTTCAACAAACTCCGAGTCTATCCGTGAACTCTGAGTTGACTTACCCCAA
>JBBBVT010000018.1:8655742-8666349 GCA_037177035.1 Craterocephalus eyresii | reverse complement strand
AAAGAGAGAAATCCTGTGTCCTGAAGTCCTTCCTTTTTCAAGTTTGGGAAGCCGATGCGTAAAGGAAAACTTGACAGTGTCAATAGTGTAATTTATTATTTCTTTTCACCAAACACTGTTTAACCTTTAAAGGCCTAGCCCAAGATATCCTGGAAAGAAAATTCTACATTTTGAATCTTAAATATTTATTTGGCCCTTTGATGAAGTGCAAAAAAAGTTAAAACAAAAAACTCAAATTAAAAAAGAAAAAAGAATGTTTTGATGACCATACATGTCTGAATGTTGTAGTGCAAAACACATCCACCAGAGGAAAGAAGACAAGCATAGGATTTTGTGCAACAGGGTCAAGCAAAGGTTTTACCATAAAGTGATGCAATAGGTCTTAGAAACAGTGTGGATCAAATATGATACATTGAGAATTAAAGAGTTAAAAATGCGCATTAAACCTAAAGTTTGTGACCATTTTCACTTATATAGTATAAGTCTGATTATACTATAACTCTGAGTATAAAGTTTATACTCAGAGTTGAAAATGGTCACAAACATTAGGTTTATACTATAAACTGATCACACAAGGAGTTTAGCTTTTAGCTCACAGATATCAAGCAAAATTTCTGCACCAATTTGTTATGCAAGATAACTTCCCATCGCCCCTTCATTTAGAACCAAAGAGTTTTGAAAAAGGCTCTCAAGCTCTCATGACCAACTTTCCCATGTGTGTTTTCCTTACTGCAGAAACACACACACATTGGACAAGCGAGACAAAGCTCACTTTTATGCTTGAATGTACAAAAAGTATGTTTGACTTGCAAAAGAGAACAAATGCTTTGAGGATCAAAACAAACTGAGATGGTTTGAAAATGTGAGTCTGATAATGAGTTTGGCTTAGGCTAAGCAACTTTCCTGAAATCAATTAAAGTAAAAACATCTTGGCTCACCAGCAGTCAGTGTTAAAGTAAGACGGATGTTTTCACTGTAAAATCTTTTCCTTACAATTCTTTTCTGATGTTGTTGCTGCTGGAAAAGCTCTTAATATGAATCTCAATCACTTGCCAGTGTGGAATGATTGGATGTTAAACATAATATCCAACAACATAACAGAAAATCTGAAACTGGAGAAATAGTGAACAAAAAGACTCACTGAACCTGCAGCAAAAAAAGGAAAGTACTTCATTTGAAGGTAGTTCCCCTTAAAAGAAAAGGTGAAAGCATGAAGAAAGAAGCATTCCTTGACGTTTGAAGAGTCTCACCCCAACCCTCTGCTTTTGTATGGGGGAAAATACAGATATACAAAATGACAAGAAAATAACAGAGCCACATTTATAGCCAACAAATGTGGAAATGTGGGTCTTATTCACTGAGAGGGTGAAAAAGTGGAACAACAATGTCTTGCCACACCATAGTTGCATGAAATGTAAAACTGTGCACATGGAGATGACCTACAGGAAGTCCTGATTACAGATAAAACTATCAGACTGGTGTCTCACAATTTAAGGTCTTTACTTTTCCACCTTAATTCACCTTTGCAACAAGAATTATTTTTAGAGTTAGTCTTTCCATTACGGTAGCAGGAAAAAAAAAAGTTCACAGATAATAGATGGGGTGATTGTCTTCCTGTCTCTTTCCTGAGAAGGCCCCTGTTTCTAATTCCAGCTTCCAGGGGAATTTGATTAATTCTGTCTGAATGAGTAGCAGCTTCTTGTAAAAAATGCCTTTTCTATTTTATTTCTTTCTGTCCCTTTTTTCTTTTTTATCTCCGCACATATCTTTAGTTGACTGGCAGACTTGATTGTTTTAGATCAAAGAGGGCCAGGAGAAACTACAGACATGATGGTTATAGCAGAAAAATACTGTTATTTGCCATCATTTCCAATAAACGCTGAAGATTAAGCCCTGGCGTAACCTCTCCCTTGTGAGACTCAACCAGATTGGAAAGCCCTCAAGCGTCGCCTGCATCAAATGAACTTTAACATAGCAGAAAGATGGAGATGTTTCTCTCACTAATATATGAAATAGAGGAGCTGGAGAAGGTAAAAGCCCCTTTAAAAGATCATTCCTTCATTATTCAAATCCTTAACAGGCAAAAAGAAAAAAAAGAGCTTGAAAGTTTCAGGTTCTGATCAAGTATGATCAAGGTGCATAAAGCAGCACAACTGCTAAATGCAGCCTCATTCCTTTGGCACTTTGAGGTCAGGAAGCATTTTACTGTAGGTTTTTGTGCCTGAGACATAAAGGATGCCAGTGAAAGAGACAGCAAGGGCAACATAAAGAGCCGTTTGGCAAGATTTCTCTGAGTTAATAACAGGTGTGCTTGCACTTGTGCACTGCCTCTAATGTTGGCGTTGCTCGCTTTGTGTATGAAGTGCTAGTTTTGTTTCTTTATTATAAAAGCCTTTCAGACACCTGAGCTTCCCCCTGCTTCAATTCGGCTTCTTGATTGGCCTCAGATGTCTATATGGAAATGCTGTCACACAGTGTGTGTACTAGGAGCCCATTTCTTGCAATTTCTCTGCTTGCTCTGACTCAGTTGCTCGCTGGCAGGAAACAGGCACAAGGACGGAGCTAAACAAACAAGGCAACACGAGACAACTAAACCAGAGAAAATGAAATCCACGAAAAAATAAACTATATTTTGCTCAAAAACTTGCTGCATTATTGAGCAAAATTTATGGGCTCCAGAATAATGTTCACAAGCTGAGTATGTGGGACAGAAGGCTGAGGTACGCAACAAAGTGGTGCACAAATCATGAACAGTCCTGTGTTTTATTTTAGCTGCTAACCAAAACATAAAAACCAATCTACCAGGTACAACATGAACAACATAACTTATGTCTGTTGGTCTTCTGTTAGTAGAAATAAAAGCAGGATCTCTGTGTGAACTCTCTGTGAAAGTGGTGACTGATTAGTTCATACTTATCCTGTAGCCTCATAATTGATGGGCAATACAGACAGATTTTGACCAAACCAGGAACTATTCACTCATGCACCAAGAATACAGGATGTGTGTGCACGGACACAATGAAACACGCATATTCTGACCCTGCACAACACAAACACAATTTCCTCAGCGTCTCCTTCAAGGTAAATGGATTTTAAGAGAAGACAGTTAGATAAAAGCCTTGCACTTACCTCCAAGGGTATTTAGGTCAAAAACCTAAATTTCCCTGAGGTCTGTTTGGGCTTCAGCAGAGTGCAACTTTTTTTTTATCTCCAGCACTTTAAAGTTTAATATTGACATGCCACTTACCCTCCCCATCCAGGAGTGTATCACCCACTATATCTTATGAGGACATCAAATCTCGACCCAGGGGAGGTATCACAGGCTAGTTTATCTTGGCTGTGATGACCCTATCAATCCTAGAACATATAACATATGTAAATACATTAGATGAACTTTTAAAGATAAATAATGAGGTTTTTCTAACACTGGAACAAATGTTACTTTTTACATGCTTTGTTGTTTATAGATTAGTAAAAACAGACAAAATTAAGAATGAGTAAACTCTGGAAAGTAAATCTGAAGCAATGTAAAAAAAAAAAGAAGTTATTTTTCTATTCAAAAAAGCTGCACAAAGGACTTTTTCCGCCATTTAGTGTGTGGAAAAGCTAAAAACATAATCCAGATAAGTGAAGCTTGTGTCAATGCTATGATACATTCTAATCTATGTCTATGAAGTCTGACCTAGATGCCTCTTTTTAAAAGGTTTTTAATAGACTCAGAAGGATTTAGTCTCATAAACATTTCAGAACAAACAACAGCTCCAACAGTGGGGAGAACTGCGCCGCCAATATTTAATGGATTTTTGTGACTCAGTGCAGACTGACAGAAGGAAGAGAATGTAGTTTCTGATGGCTTAATCAACACATTGTTCAATGTTTCCATTTCCATCAGACAACCAATTACCAGTCAATCTGTTTGTTGATTTCTGAGCCAAAACCTTTACTTTTGTCCCTGATCATGACAGTCATCTAATGTACTATAATCCTGTATGTGTAAATCCATGTCCTTCTGTTTTCCTATACTTGATCAAGTGCCAACCAAAAACATATCTCTTTCTGAGCAAATTGTTTTCTCTGGTACTTCTGAGTGATCTCATTAGACCAAGACAAAATGAAAAACGTGTACCAGAAGTGCACAACAACAGTATTTCCCCAAGCACAGTACTGTCACCTCCTGTGGGCATGTTTTAAAGGTTGAGAGTGATGAAAAGCAAAGTAACACCCCGCAGGCCAGCCTCTGAACAGCGCCTAGAGGGGACCGAGTACTGCTCTCTCAGCAAGTCAAGTTGAGTACAGAAAACTGTGGCCTCCTGCTTGAAACTAAGAGAATCACTGCAAGGCGAGACAGTCAGCAGAGAAAACAGAGTGACACCGCTTTTGTAAAGTAGCTTTAAAGGAGCTTTGAAACCTGACAGGTTAGGAAAGAGGAATAAATTGTTTCTGCGCAGTGCCGTCGCTCCCACTACATGCATCACACAGCTGTAGGGCATCGGAGTCCAGTGGGGCACCGAAATTGCACTCATGATGGATCATAACATCAGCAGATCTAAAGCCGCACATTTTGCAGCCTTCTGAACAGTCTGAGCCAGCGTTGTTGACCATTTATTAACAGGAAGAAACCGACTGCAGCGGGTTGCAATGATGCCAAAAACATGCATTTTGCTCATTTTTTTGTGAGAGAGTCTCACTTTACACATATATTTTTTTGTAAAATCATATAGCCTTTATGAATAGTTCTGTAGTGGGGCTGATTTTAGAGGTGAATACTAAAAATGTTGGGTTTAGAATTAATCCCAAGCATCCTCAGTTTCTGTATGTCAACCAATTTCTCCCTCCTTTGTTTCTCTTTCACTTTTCCTTGTGTTCTTGTGTGTTTTCCAGGTCTCTCCCAGGTGCTTTCTGTGAGTAATGATGTGACATATATTCTTAGTAGTCATTATTCTATCACACTGGAAATATCCTACTTTGGACTGTTGAGCCATTATCTTCATCAACACCAAGACAAAATTCTCTTTTACAGACGTAACCTTTGAAAAACTCTGTTTGTTCCCTGTGACTGTCTTTAAGAATTCCAGGAGCATTCTTTTTTCAAATAAAGCACAAAAACCTTTACAACAGTGTCCTTTAAAAGATCATGATAAGCTTTAGCTACAAAAGAACACTCAGAGGAATACTTGTATCACTGCGTCCTGCAGACACCTGCACATTCACCAGATCCTAGTCCATTGAAGCAGAATGTACTAGAGACTGATCAATTTGTTTCCCCCTGCAACACATACGCATTCACACTGTATTTAGACTGATGATTTTAAATTGTAGCTAATAATTCTTGTTAAATTTGATTAGTTTATCCACTGAACAGAGTCCAGTAGATAGTTTTGTTAGTATTTATAGGTTCATTTCTTATTAAGTACTGCCTACTTTAAGCTTGCACAGTGTTGCACTTCAAGAAATGCGCCCCCTGATGTGATGATCAATTATGAGAATCTGGCAATGACGTGACATTTTGCCTGAGTGGAAGTCAATTTTGCAAGTAGAAATAACTGTTTTCTGCATGGGAAATTGATCCAAACTGATCTCAAAGAGATGTTTGACGATTAACAGCAAATACATGCAAATAAATTCAACTGATTTACATGGATGACAGAGTGCACAAGACTGCATATTCATTGAAATACTATTCGCATCCCACACTGACAGAATGGAAATTATACTTGCCATCTTGTGACAGGTGAAATGTAGCAACAGCTACCTATTCCTCTTTTACCTTGTGGCTTCTCTCTTCCTCTCACATGATTGAAAATGTTCTTCTTTCTTTTTCCACTCTGATGAAAGCTTTGGTTGCAGCAATGACAGAGTAATTAAAGGGATTGATTAGAGTGCAGGGAGAGGCATTGCAGTATGTGTACAATACAGCACAGACTGTCTTTGCCTAGCATGCACGTTTGTCACGACATGTCACCTCCACTTTATTTAGCTAAAATGTGAAATTACGATGCTAAATGTACGAAGTCAATCCTCGAGGAATCCCGCATTCAATGAAAAACATGAATAAACCCCACATAATGAAATATATGAGGGTGTGTTTAATGAAGGGATAGGGTGTTCTTTAGATTTCTTTTTTTACATTGCTTTATAATTCATTGACCACTTTGAATTCATATTTTGATGTAAAATAAATCTACAAGTGATCTAATAAATCAACAGTTAGCATCAGCTGTAAAAAGTATGTTAAAGAAATTAGTGATGTTAGTATATTTTTAAAGCCCTGATGCATAAACAGTCTAATGGATACTTAATAAACACTACACATTTGTACTGTATTTGATAATTATGCTTCAAACAACCCAACATACTGTAATTTTTCAGTCTTAAAACTCTGTGCTTTTGACTTTTTCTGATGGCTGAAATTCATTATAGATATTACTGGAGCTGCTGTTGCCCTGTAGCATCCCTTGTCTCAGAATCCACACTTCATAACTTTGTACCTCAATCTTGCTTGGGGCACCATGTGATGTCTGTGTTTTGCTTTATGGTAACATGTTACATACAACATCAGTAACTGGATATCAACTTGTGTTTTGAACAGGCACTAAAAATCTCAAGATGGTATTAGAGGAAGCGAAAAAAAGAAGAATAGAAAGTTACAGAGTAAGAGAGAACCGAAGAGTGGACTGACTTCCCTGGCTGGAGAGAGCTCAGAGAAGAGGCAAGAGCAATGTGGATGTTTTCGATTAGCTTTTGTTGGATTGTACCAGCATCAAGGGGGGTGGTATGTCACAATAACCAGCGCCACTTTCTTTCAATGAATCTTGTTTAATACAACAGTTACTCTTGGCCTTCTCCTGCCTGTCAAATATTGCTTGATTTAAGAAGTTGCACATTTATTTCACATTTGTTTTAAGTATGATACATTATTTGGAATTGTTAAAATATCCATCATGACCCTAGTGGTGTTAGTTCTTTTACCTGACTAGAGCACTCTTCCTCTGCTGCCTTCCGTTTTTTTGTCAAATATTTGAGCAGGCTCATCTGAAATTGCAACCGAGTAAATACAACGTGATGCGGAGGGCGTTCGAATTATTACATTGTTTAATCTAAAAAGTGTTAACTTCAGTAGCCAGTGGTAGCTCTACGGCCAATTACTATATATAGAACCCGTGAGCGCTGCTCATTACAACGAAAATCCTGTTAATCTTGTAAAATCAAAAAGCAATTTATTTCTCAACTACCTTTCCTCTTTGACTCCCCTCGCCCCTTTTGGGCCTGTTGGATGCTGCAGCTGAACTAACTCAACCCCCCTCCCCGCTACTTGACGTGCAGATCTTTGACAAAGGAAGAGGCAGTATGCTGCTTCCTCAGGTGACAACACCGCAAGTTCAATTTCAACTTCAACTTCACAATGTAACCCATGAAAATGCGGCTGGGCCTATGTTGGGGAAATACTGAACGCCAATGTTTTGATTTGATCTTCAAAAGAACAAATAATAAAGACACATACCCCTAATTCTGTACTTTGCATCTGCATCAGTTACTTTTGAAAATATATTTTTTTCTTGTAATTTATCTTTTGATTGATTTAAGATTGCTAACAGCAGGATAGCTGGAGCAACTAACCACTGCGAAGGAATAGTATCTTTCAGAGTTTGGTAGCAAAGCTGTTGAAGAGAACAACTTCCTTTGATGCAATTCTTATAATTTGCATCAAATTATATAATAATTTGTTAAAGACAGTAAAGAAAAGGGAAATGCTTAAAAGTGCAGCATCCTGAAGAAAAATCTTATTGATAAAACTGTAAATACTGTACCACAGGCTACCATGATGACAGACCTTTGTATGAGTAAAAATAATCAATAAAATAAATTCAAAGTTCCCTTTTTTTTGCATTCTACTTCCAGTGCCTGGTGTTTCAGAAATTCACTGCATCATTTCATGAACACAATTGTCATTGCCATGAGAATGCAAAGAATGTAGCGAAACACTGTCCAGGCCAAATGTGGTCTAAGTGATTTTCTTTTGCATCTTGGGCAAATTACACCTGAATCTAGAGCTGCCTGTCTGTGATGGGATCGGCCAAGACACATGGTAATAGTGGGCGTGAACAGGGTTTAAGAGAAACTGGCAGCTCATTCTGGAGCCTAAGAAGTGTGACATCTTTGTTTCTAATCTTGTGCTTTTTACCAAGAGCTGTCTTTCCATCTTTTATGTGTCATCATAACTTTTAAGGATGGTCTGGGACACGACCCCCTTTGATATGCTCCTCTCAAATAGTGTTACCACCTTTGTCTTCATTTCCTCTCTTTCGGAAGTAAATACTCTTCTTGTTGAAATCGATTTGAAATGCCTTGAACCTGCTGTTAAATACTTTGTGCTTTATGCTCATTTTCTACCTGTCATACCTCTCTTTTTTTAATGCTATGACTTCATAACTTCAAGAGGAAATGGCGGAAACAACTCTGAGACTCTTCACAAAAAATTTGTGTGAGATGATGACTCTCTGTGGAAGCTGTGCCCAAGGGTGAATCTGAATCCACAGGCTCAGGTTCTTGCTCAGGAACTGATTCATCCCACAGAAAATTCAATGTGACTTGCTGGTAACTCGAAGACGGGCTAAGGGTGTGCCAACACTGCTGCTGTTTGGTCCACTTGCGCAGTTAGTACGATTCATTTGGCACAGTGTGAACACTAGCGGCACTCTGATGCAGACCAAAGAAGCGGACTTTGGTCCACAGATTATCCAGTGGACCAAAATGGAAGTACCAACTGCAATCAAGCATCAAGAAGAAGAAGGTGATGTAAAGTAATGTTTGGATAGGAGGAAAACCAAGGTGTGTTTGAAAAGGCCAAGGTGTGGTATGTTTTGCAACCAACAGTAAAACTGGGAACCACAAGACTGCATCATGTAGCATTTATTGTTAACTGTTACTTGCAGTAAAGATTTTGTCTTTTGTTCCTGGCCAATGAAGGATATGTTTTTCTTCTTCTTTCTTCTTTTTCATGTTTTATCAAACATTGGAAATAAAAAAAAGGTAAGATTTTGCTCACCAAAAGTTCTACTAAAGGTAAAAACATCTTCTGAGAAACCATACAGGTTTGTCACAGTTAGGAAACAAAAGTCAAAGTAGACCACCAGCAAAGAACTTGCTCAGGTCCACACTGATTCACATGCATGATTTAAACTGATATCAAACCACTGTTTTCCTCACTACTTCAGCTTTCTATTGCTGGAAAAGCAACTTGGAGTGTTGGATAACAGTATAAGAAGGGCAGGTTCTTAAATCTCAAGTAGAAACTTCTTTGAAAAAGACTGGACTTTGGATTAAACTAATAATAAACCAATAATAAACCAATAATAGTTTGGGCAAAGCATATTAAGTATTGACACACCCATCCTTATTTTGAATTAGTGGATATTGCTAAATATTTGATACAACTTCCTCAGCTTTCACTACATTTTTTGGCAATTCCTGATCCTAACTCCTCATTGTACTGGCATGGTTTGAATGTCATCAATTATGGACCTCCACGTTATGTCACTCTGTAGTGTTACAGCACTGCAGGAATTATGGGGCTTTTTTGTGCAGAGAAAAAAAACAGCAGCAGGTGATTTCTCCATCTCAATCTGTCAAACAAATACTGAATCTGTTTGTCACCAGAAACCTCTAGCTCTGATCATAGTAGACAAAAATAAGACATTTTGAAAAAATTAAAGCATGCTTGCTTGTCCAAAAACTTATTTTAAGCAAAATGCTTGATATCAGAACTGCCAGAAAAAGTGAAAATGACCAAGAGCACATTTGTCTGAAGATAAATGACCCAACAACTATCAGTTATGTTGTGAATTTTCTGTGAAGTGTCTCATGGATTAAACAGTTTAAAGTAACCCAGATAAACTAACTGTTATGAGAATTCACACAGAGTTCATGAGGGCAGAGAGTCAGTTTGTTTGTGATAGACTGCAGTGCATCTGCATGTGAAGCATGTCTATGGACAACTAATTCTGCGCTCCTCTTGATGTACCAGCATAGAAACCAAGTTATTAATCAAAGAAAGCCCATCTCTCTTGCAACAGGTATATGCCCATCTAAGCATTATTCAGTTGTAAATACAATTACCTTTAACAACAGCACAGTAAAGTAAAAACTGTAAACACTGTTCTAAACCATCTTTATCATTAAGATTTAATGATTAATGGATGGGCCGTGTATAATACATCAAATATATATATATATATATAGTAATTCAAAGATCTTCTGGAAGTTTTCTACTATTAAAACAAAAAATATTGAAATATTAAGGATTTTCTTATTTCTCCTCTCTAACTGTAAAATGATAAAACAGACAGTTATGAAAATAAAGCACATTTTTCAGTCACTTTCACTTTTTTATTTCTGTTTCATATTTGCAAATTCCAAATGCCTCTGAATGCATTGTTGGTGGAGTTGACTTGAAACTTGCCTGGCAGTGAAGCTAAGGCCAAAGAAGTCAAGATGGTGAAAACGAAGATTTTAATTTCCATAAAGCTGTGCTGATGGGGGGGGGGGGGGGGGGGGGGGGGGGGGGGGGGGGGGGGGGGGGGGGGGGGGGGGGGGGGGGGGGGGGGGGG
>JBBBVT010000018.1:8561047-8572932 GCA_037177035.1 Craterocephalus eyresii | reverse complement strand
ATAAATAATGTTGCCCAATTAAAACCTACCTGCAAATTACGACATCACTACTTTTATTTCCAAAACATGCATAGAGTGGTTAGACTGCACATTTTGCCATCATGGGTAAACATATACCTTATTGTAAAGTTTTAAAGAACAGTTGAACATATTGGATAATTTTAATTTGTTAGTTGTCCCAAGGCAGCTCTTAACAGCCTTCACCTTATCCAGAATGCTGCTGCGAGAGTTTTGATGGGGATAGCCAGGAGAGAACATATCTACCCAATCCTGGCTTCTCATCACTGGCTTCTTGCGAGTTCCAGGACAGAATTAAAAATCTTACTACTTTCACACAATGCTCTGAATCGTGTTGCTCCAAACTATACTAAGGATCTCATAGTTCCATTTTAAGAGAGCTCTGCACTGTCTATTAGCAGGCCGACTTGTGGTCCCTTAGGTCTCTTGTAGTCAAGAGGGAGGAAGAGCCTTTAACTATCAGGACCCTCTCCAGTGGAACCAGCCTCCCATCAATCAACAGTGCAGGTTGCAGACTCTGTTTCCATTTTTAAGAACAGACTCAAAACCTACCTCTTTAAGATGGCCTTCAGTCAGGCTTGAAACGCCATCATTCTAGATTTTATTGCACAGTTTTATGATTTTATCTTCTTCTTAAATGCACAGTTATTTGCTTTTGTTGTTACTCTTTGATGTTGATTGTTTTGATTGACTATTCATATGTTAATTGTATTTTTACAATTGTTTTGTGAAGTGCTTTAAGTTGCAGTTGTGCTAAAAAGGTGCTATATAAATAAAGATTAACTTACTTACATAATTACTTACTACTGTAGGTAATTGTCAAGTGAAGAAGTTCAAAGCCACCAGGTCTCAAAGTGAGTCAGTTAACAAGTTTTCAATTTTTCTTAGTTGGTGTAAATAATTGGTTGAAACCATCCATATGGCAGAAAATGTTCATAATCCTCAGTTAATGCTCGAATAAATGTCTCTGATTGTATGATTTTAGTTTAGTTTTTGTTTTTTTTTCTGGATTTTTCTTTCTTTTGTGAATGAAATCAATGTAAGGTACATCACTCTAGGGCTGCATGAGCTGCTCCTTTCCAGCTCCTCTTCTTTGTCTGCTGTCCTTCCTCTCCCAGTTCTCCAGCCCTCCACTGATTGGGTGCTTAAGCAGCTGCCTGCACTTGTCAGGCCTCTAAATGCCGCAACCATTTTTATGCTTTGGTGACTGTTGAACTGGGATGCAACAGCCCTCTATTACATTACCTCTGATGAGATCACACAATCTTGCTTATCAAAGCCTTCCAAAACATATTTTTTGACATCTACTAATGAAACATTATCAAAAATGATAAAAGACACTGGACACTTTATCTATTAGATGAAGAACCATTTGAACTATTATTAGATGAAGAACCATTTGAACTATTGTTTAGGAATCATGACATATATTTCAAGGTAGTATAAACTTAATGGGGGGGGGTGTTATTGTGATGTAACACAAAAAGAACCCCCCCTCCCTGTCGCTCCATAATTTATCATATTTAATTTTGTAATAACGCTATACTAATAACTGTAAAGCTGAAACTTTTATTCAGGTTTGGCCAGACTTTAAAAACCCTCATCACAGCAGGTATTTTCTTAAGCAGTTGGTATGGGAAAAAAGCTATTCTAACATTTCTGTTTAGGAATGTTAGTGCGAAGCATTTACCTCATAGAAAGCAGTTCAGGAATGGTTAGTTTGTTTTGATGTACATCTTAAAAGAAGAATCAGGCCTGTGCTTGTATTGAAACAAACATCTAGGAACAAGCCTTGAAGATTGAGTAAACAAAATAACATGTTTTCTTAAAGGGGAGGGGGTCAACTGAAATTACAACACTTTTCAATTTACCCATGTACTTGCTGCTTCACTGGTTGCAATAACATACCACAGGTCCAGATAATAGTTGCAAGACGAAAAGCTTTCCAACTGCACATAGTTCTTCTCTTGGCTGAGAGTTAAATTCTTGAGACCTCAAAACCCTTAAATGTCTCATCTAAGAGCTCCATTGGGTATAGCACCTAAGCTCTAAATCATCACTTTGGACCCACTCTGTGGACACCATTTGATGATGGATCCCAATTTTCAATTTCAAGCTTTGCTGTTTTGGTGGCATGTGTCCAGAGGGAAGTGGTTCTCATGCAAACATGAGTTGCACCAGCAGATTCTACATTTTTTCACATTGAAAAAGCCAGCCCCCCTCCCTCAGGATTTGCCAGACGTTTTTACATCCTGCAAGATTATAGCCAGTAAGCTATGATTGACTTAAAACTGACACTCACCTCTTCAGAACAGTGTCCTTTAGGATGGCATCGGTGGTGTATAAATACAGAGAATTCATATTAGCTCGAATTCAGTGAGAAATAATGAGTTTTCGTTTGCACATGCTCACTTGATATAAATCTTCCCTTCTTTTCTGTTTTTTGAAGCCAGAGCGATCCCAAAGAAAAATCACAGGAGGCCCGGGGTCTGATTGTGCTATTCAATACAGGCATTATTACAATCAGCCCAGGGCTCGCAATGCAGACAAATTACTGATAGGAAGTCTTAAAGAGGAGGAGAAAACCAAAGAAAAGAACCCAAGGAGATGCTATCAAAACCCATTGCAAGCCCTGCCACCAGCATTGAGAACTTTTAATTTGTTCAAACTATCATGACTGACTACATTTCAAAACCTTTGTTTGTCATCAGAGGAAGTGAAATGTATTTTGATTCCTTTTGATAGCTCATACATAAATGGGGGGAAAGTGATTTACATTTTTTCTCAGGCTGTTATCGACTCAGTGGTGTATCATAGCAGTTATTTTGGCTTATGTCTAGAGAGCTGGACTGTGTATGTGTATGAACAGCATTGAGAAGAAGTGATGGGAGAAATTGGGCTGTCTGGCAGTATTATAGCGGCTATCAAACCCTGCTGCAGCAGCAGAGCTCATAATCAGAGCAGGGGCGGCAAATTGACTGCTGAATAGATTGTTGAAATATCCTGTCAAAACTGAATAGAATGCTAGCTGGAGGCTTGTGACATTGCACTTTTCCTTATGGAAATTATTCACCAGTAATGGGGTGGCTGACCTTTGACATTGCAGGGATGTGTCATTCATTTAGGTAAATGTCCACGACCTGAGTCAGACTCTGCGCTCATAAACAGAGACAGTGAGGAAAAAGAGAGAGAAGACGGGATGGATCCATTACTGTATATGACATTAACCACTCTACGGGGGATCCTGCTACTACTACAAATTTGAAACACAGCTCATGCTCGAACAGTGAGGATTGGAAACAGCTCTGTGCTGCACCATGAATTCAAAGAGATGACATCCCTAAGGGTCCTCTTAATTAAATCACCTACCTGCATGCCAAATAAAGGAACAGCATATGTTGATGCTAATGTACACAACATATAGCAAAGGGAGGGCTAATAAAACTTGACATTGCCTTAAAAGGGTGAAATTAATTCAGCACTTGGAAGACTGGTTCTCATGCTCAACTTGAGCTCACACATTACTCATCTATGGGTTTCACCAAGATGATGTCGAAAGTTTTTACTCTCCAATATGTAATTGGGTGAACACACTTTACTCTATCGAGCACTGTCGCTTGGCCTCTTACATCTGACTAGGCCAGTTAAACAGACGGTCTTTTGATATTGAATTTGGCAGGTAGGGTGAAGAGGAGGGAAAAAGTAAATAAATAAAAACTCAGAGTTAAAATGATTTTGAGTGGTCCTAATTTCCTTGGACGACAGCTTTGGTTTTCTACCTTGGTGGGCAGTGCTGTTTAGACAGGGGAGACTACCTGACAGGGGACATTGTGGCTAATAATGTGTTGGCATTGCACCAATTCAAAGTAGATCTGACAGCAAGGGCATCGGGAGCCATTACTGCTTGTCTGCAGGATTTATGTGATATTTAGGAAAATGCAATGGGTGCTTATCACTGCAAAATTATATCTGTCAGAGAAAACATGGCAGAAAATTAAAAAAAAATCCCACCAATACAAAAAAGGTTGCTCTAAGCATCTTAAAGCAGAGAATGTCATCTAATTTGGAAATTCAGCATGACATTACTAAAAAGCAGGTAATGAAGTTACAATAGTTTGTAAATAAAGTAGAACATGTAAGATATGTCTCACTGGATCTGACATAACCAATGAAGAATACTGTATTGAAACCACATGTTTAATATCATGATGGTCCTCTAATGAAAAGTACATTCCAGTCACATGTTCAGTCACCTTTTACTCTCTGATTATTGTCATGCCATTGTAATTTGTACAGAATATAATTTATCTTTATCTTGGAGAATGTGGATGTCCATGAAAAACATTTAATCTTGAAGACAGCCTAAACCCACCCATGTTTATCACCCATGTGACCTTCGAGCATGGAGTAAGTCCATCCATCCACCTGTCCATCTTTGTTTGAGGTTCTGTTTTTATAACATTAACAAAACAAGTTTTCTTGAGTTATGCTGACAGAGTTTTTGGTGGAAGAAGGTTTGAGAGTAAAATTTCCTTTAAACGCAAGGCAAATCCTGTCTTGTAAACATAAACTGCAATCTTCTCTCTGTTTTGTCATTTTGCATTTGCGCATTCAGGCCCCCCACCTCTGAAATGACCTTGGGACCCCTAATTTGAAAAAGGGTGCACTAGATAACCAAAACACCTCTGTACAAGTGGTTTTTATGTCTTATGGTAGTTGGGTGTGTCGTTGCAAATGTTAACCATTACAGGCCTGACATGCATTCTACATCATTCGCAGCCCTTTGCGTTCACCTGCATGGAGGTTGTTTTCACTATGCTATTGAGTAAATGCACCTTTTTTTAAATAGGTAAAGGGAAGAATCTGTGGTTTTGCATGCAACTACAGTATTGTCCTTTTAAAAAAGGCCTGAGTTAAATTTCTTAGTTCAAGTTTAGTTTCTGGATAACTTTCCTTTGCACTGCCTTTTTTGTTTAATGTTCCAATAAAACCTCACTTAACTTCACCCAATTGCCTCTCATCTAATCTTACACTTGGGATCTCATTCTGTTTCCCATAATCATTTGGGGATAAGGAAAGTCCACCGAACATTGTTGCACAGCTGGTCAATTGAAGGAAGTCTTTTTTAATGGTTGGCAAATTTATCAGTAATATTTTCAGCACTGTACCACTTATTCTTTAGTATGTTAGAAAATAAAGTTCAGCAGCATACCATAAAAATGAACCACACTTTTCTGTTTGAATGGTTTCCTGTACAATATCCTAATAACTTTGACCATCTCATTTTGTGGGTTATACCATCTCAATTTTAGGACTCATTCTCTCTGATGTACTGTTATTCTGTAAGCCTTTTATGCACTTCTTCCCCACAGGCAGACAAAAATGTTATATTTTATTCTCAAGCTTTGCAGTCTCAAAATACATCCGCTCTGCTTCTGCCATTGCAAGCTGCCTTTTTCCTCCTCACTACTCAATTTCAGTCCATATTTCAACCTCATCAGATGATTTCCGCCGTCATTTCAGTAAATATGAAGACATTATGACACAGATGGAGGCAGCCACGGATACATGCTATCTCCGGATATTGTGCAATCTTGACATAGCTCTCTGCACTGGAGGTTTATGAGTGTGGTTGAGTGCTTCTTCTGCTCCCTAATCACTGGTCCTTAGCTGGACCACTGATTGTCATCCCTGGATCCTGAGAGTCACTGACAGACATGCTGTGGAAAACCAAAAGAAAAAAAAATCTCATTACGACAAAGTCACATATCTGAGAGAATGACACATGATATTCAGCCAACCCCATTTTCATTAAGCACCCCGCTATGCTGCTGAAAGGAGGAAATGTTTGAAGACAAATTGTCTTCTCATTCTTCGTCTACTTGTAAGATGTATTATCAGAGTTTACAAAAGCTTTACCTCCTATAACAAGGTGACATGCACTGCATGTTAAAAAGCATTTAGGCTTCAGAAGGAAGCAACTTCACCATTTTTTGTATCTCATTTCAACTTGATTGATTGAATGTTTTATTCTTTATTGGAAATTTATAATAACAGTTTGCTTTGTACTGATTCAAAATCTGTAGCAAAGCATTTTTTTCTGATGCGAATTCATGTTAGTAATTGTGAGTTAGGGTCACTGTAGAGGTCTTATCTAGTTTATCTAATTATAGCTCTCATGGTGGTCTTGTCTCTCAAACACAGAAAGATTCACCTTGATTTAAATAAAAAGTTTTCAGTACTTTTCAATTCACCTTGGTAGCAATATCATAACTCTGTTTGATTATCCTTTGATAATAAACTTTCTAAGCCAAACTTTGCCCACAGGTTATGCAGCAGCCGTGATTGTTTCACCTGCATAAGAAGCAGTTTTCAAGGTTATAGGGTAATAATTTGATAGAAATTGAGAAATTCCATCACATAAATGAGGGTACAGTTTGCATGCCTTCATTTAGTTGAAGAATTTTATTTATGGATTTTTTTTTAATCATAGATAAAACCTCTATAAGTTTATCATAACTATAATTGTCATCAATTTGGAGAAATCTTACGTCCTAAAAGATTGTTCAGTGTTCAGTTCAGTTTCAACCTAAAGCTGCTTTGTTCATTTAAAAAAAAACACCCACAATCTGAAGTGTATGGACATGTTTATACATAGCTATGCCATGGAACTCAGGTTTGCTTGCAAAATTTCCAAAGCATCACAATGGAATGCCTGAACTAATCAACAACATTACCAATGTCACAGGGCGATAGTAATCAGGACTGATTAGATGTTACCAATAATGTAAGACTCTTTTTTACACAGATGAAAAACAGAGTGGTAAGAAGAGAAAACTTGCACCACCACCAAAAAACTTGCTAACTTAGGCAACATCGATGCGCAAAGTGAACCTATTTCATTTCAAGAAGTTTTCCATGAAGGGGAAATTATCGAAATACATGTGGCAACACAAGACAACTGACAGTGCTGCAGGCTATATATGCCAGGTCTGTAGGAGGTGCTGTAATGCTGGCACAGAAATTAACCAAAAAACCCAGATTAAGGAGCATGGCGCATCCACATAAAGTTATGCAATGTACACAAGCATACGAAGAAGATCATAGCAGAGAATTATGCGAAAAAGCAGACATTTGTGTCGAGATTTTTTTTACAGATTTGACTGTAAAAGCCATATGATACTTGGTAGCTCCTGCAACACAAACACAACACTGCAGTTCACCAGTGTGGTAGCTTTTAGCTGTTTCACATGCAGCTGAAGGAAACTGTGAGACTAAGGTTTCATTAAAAAATGTGCATTGGTTGTAAATTTTAAGATTTATTCTCTTTGTGACCTGGATTGGCATTTTCCAAAATGCTGTATCACATGGATGAAATGTCGAAAAAATGGAAAACTTAAGTGGATGCAACTAAACTCTCCTTGTGGACATGCCCTTAACTTCCCTCCCCGCCAAAGCAAGGTCTGTGCCCTGCAGCAGAAACAGTTCTCTCTGCCTCTAACCTGACACCTTCCCAAAGGCTAGTGAAGCCCTTGAGCTGTTTGAGCAGTGTTGTAGTAATGAATGATAGGAAGCTGTTTACTGCGTAAGAAAATATTGTATTACATCTAACTTTTCCTGTTGTACGACATTGTAATTGTGCATTAGATACAGCTGTAATCACAGAGCGGGTGTCATTCTTTTTTCCAGTCACATTTTCAGAACCATTTCACTGTGTGACACAGAACAAATGACTTTAACTGTTAAGACACATGTTATAATTGTCTTAGCATAGGCCTATATAAAGCATATATTTATAATTGTAAAATTTAATCCTGATAGGTTATTCAAACAATATGTCAATGTTATCATATTTATTTGTGCTGTATTGTCAAGGAAACGTGATTTAAAGTTGATATTGTTTGGTATTTCTTACTAGTTGTGCTGTACTCTTCTTTTAAAAGCTGCACATGAATTAGTAAGATTTTATTAATAATGAAAGTGATGTCTAAGCAGAGTAAACCAAAGTGATGTCAATATAATTGTGTCAGTGGTCATCCCTGTGTGATGTATTTCTGCAAATGGATCCCTGTTAATGTTGGACACTGGAACGTTTTTCCCCACAAGTATCAAATTATAAACGTCTAATAGAAACTACATAATTGTAAAATGAATATTTTAGATTATAATTTAAGATGCATTTAAGGCCGATCAAATGGTCATTATTAAGTTGCCTCTGCTCCTAATCAAGTAAAAGTACTTGAGGGGAAAAATAAAACAAAAATCTATTACTATGCATAACGGAGCTCATTAGCCTTTGATACAATATGGACTAGTTAATTTTCAATAAAACACAAAATTAGAAACACATTTACATTTTAATTTCACAACACGTTTTAATCTAAATCACTTGACATCAATATGGACAGATCACTACTGACGTGTCGATAGAAGGAAAAAGGTAAATGGAGATTTCTAAAACGAAAAAAACATTTTAATGACAAATATCTAGATGCTTCAGGAAGACAAGCAATTTTCACCAAACATAGTCAATGTATCACTGCATCAGATTAAACTGGAAGATGTAACTAAATGTGAATAAAATATGTTCCAACTTGTTTCTTTGATGCCTTGAGAGACATTTAAGGAAATGTTTGTCACCTATTTAATCATTGACCTGCTGGTCATGCACAATAACAGTATGAGTTTCATGTATTTTCTAATAATACAATGATTTATATAAATTGTGTTTTTCATTATAGATTCAATTTACTTTTCATGTAAAGTTAAGAATATAGCAATTATTGTGAACAGTTAAAAAACCCAATACATATCAATCAATAATGTAGACATCCAGAATAGGTTTAAGTACCTGTGCAAGAAGTATGCATTAATCAACCATGCTTGGTAGGATTAGAAGACCATGCATCATTTGCTTATGTGGATACAAAACATCTGATGTTAAATAGCATGACATTTTGCCAACAACAGTCCAAATCAAAACTAATTATGTTTACAGAATTATAGTGTGCACTGATTAGTCCAGCAATTTTCTTGTATTTCAAGTGGTATCACTAACAGAGACGCCAGGTGTGTTCATTTCCTGGAAACACATTCTTTAGAAAAGCAAAAATGCTAATCAGTATGCTAATCACAACTATTTGTGATAAATTTGGACTCAATTCATCTTGAGTGGTTCTTATCACAAGGGAATGAGGGTGGATGGCCAGACAAAAACAACATACGGGTGTTTAAAAACATCATTGAAAGAAAAGTGTCAGTAGAGGGATTTGATCAGTTTTACGTACATGTTCTTTTTGGCCCTCTTTGATGGTGACAAATATGCTAGCTATAAAGACAAAGTTATGGGTCCTGAGCAGGTTGTGGAGCGAACATGAATGGTTAGAGGACCAACACAGGGGGAGGCTTCAGAACAAATCAGGTCAGGCAACTCAAAGGAAGTAAGGAAGGAAGGAAGATATGATTAGGATCATACAAATGCAATACTGGCAAATTACCCTGGTTGTGAGACATTCTGGTGCGGTCTGGTTGATCCTGCAGACCTTGAAAAGGATGCCTTGATGAGGGGCAGATGGGAAGCTGCTGTGGAAGCAGGAGCTGTCCAGACTGACATAGGGTGAGAAATCAAAACCCTTATTGTGACAAGTTACAGCTTTTTGGAACACTATCCAAAGCTATTTTTTTTCTCAATTTTCAAATAATTAAGTATTCCAGAAACAATATTACAATCTTAGATTTCATTTTTTCCTGCCACTGAAACAAGCTGCCAATTGTGCAGTGCCATCTTGTCAAATATATTGATTTCATATTGAGAGCAGCAGCAAATATGGTAATTAATACAACTCCACCAACCATAGGACAGAACTCTAAAGAGGGTATTTGTCAAGTTAGAAAATTAATCTGGGAAAAAGACACAGCAGAGAGGAAAATATGAAAATAGAACTGTACTACAGAGCGTGGTTAACATACCCCGGATTTCTCTCTATTACCTGGGAAGACTTACCCAGATATTCAGGATCCAGATAAGTGGTACTACGAAGCTGGTTATGAACTTGGTAATTTAAACCACTGTTTTCCCATCCTGATCACTGTAGGTCTAATTCTTGAAAGGGGTGATGTCTGACCAATAAACATGGGGGTACAAGCTGGAGGCCACAGAGTGGGGTATGTCACCATGGAAGAGCAGACAATTATTCTTCAGAAATATGAACAATTGAACACAACATCCAAGTAAAATAAGCAACACTATTGCCATAGCAACAGCCAGGAAGACATGCTGGCAGAAAATGGCTTATTTTGATAATCCATAGGTAATAGTGTTAGATTATGCAATATCTTTGATTATTGTACAAACTAAGCAGACATGGGAACAAGTGGAGAACAAGTACAAATATCTACTTTAAACCGGTCAGTGACAAGGCCTTGTTTCTTCATCATAAAGAATTGCATCTATTCCTAAAAACTCTCTCTCCTAAGCACTCCTCTGGTCATCTGTCAACACGTTCTCACTCCCAATGTGTCAACAGTCTGACAAATGGTCAGGGTTCCTTTGCCTTGGATCTGAGCACCACTTTTAAATTTCAGTCTCCTATTCAGAACAAAACTTGCTCTGGACTAGCTGTTCAGCATGTTACTGCAGCGATACGTACCCATAAGAACTTAATCAGCGTCATGCTAAGGAAAACCACAGGTTAACCCCTAAGATAAAATCCAGCTTTAACATATGGGTCTCGGGTGTAATATTGTTGTTTTACATGTGGAAGGAGTTCAATAAAAATCCCAGTGAACTTTGAACTTCACTCTTCAACAAAAGCCATATCTTCAGGTCCAGACTCTAGGATCATGGAGACCTTTCACAACATCAATGTACAAACACTGGAGTGGAAAGGTCATCTGTATTAAACTGGATGTAAAGAAGCCTGTGATGAATTACCTGTGATGAATTTCAACTGCGGGAACCTGGAGCCATACATAGTTCCGTAGCAACATTCAGGGTAGGGCCTACTGCATATTACATTTGTGATAAGTTTATCATTTGTAAACACAGCACTTACAATCAGCCATTCTTGCCTGCATCAATCAGCCGACAAGGTGGGTCATGAGTATCAGTTGAGTCTTGGAAAGAATGAGGACAAGGTCACCTCGTGACAAAACAAAATGTAAACATTGTTCAAAGTGATTGCATCTGACAGGAAAGAAGGGGAAACAAAGACGTAAAAATGTGTTAAATTAACTGATTTAGAGGACATAGTATATATCTGTAGAACATTTCCAGTGTGTACAGGAAATGTAAATTTCACTCTTAGGACTGCAGCAGCGATAAAGAAAGAAATGTGACTCAAACCACTGAAACATTAATGTCTGAATGTTTTACAACAATCACATTCTAAAGCATAAAATAAGGATAGAAATATATTTATTTTAAAAGAAATCCCACAACCCTAATTATGAATTTTTGAGCTCATGCAACCAAAACCTAGCACACTTCCTCATTTTGTGGCAGCTGTGACCAGTGCTAAAGCTTCAACACTTCTGCAGGGTGGGATGCTTTGCACTTAAGCTAACTTATATCTAATTTACCTTGTCCCCTTCACCTCAGCAAAATGCATAAATGAAATCATCGCTCAAGTTCCTGGAAGTAAACTCCCTTTTTTGGGGGGCAAAACAAACTTTCAGGATTACATGTTGCCGAGAATATCTGTCCCAGGCAGTCTCACAACCTCTTTCACACCTTCTGTCATTGTGCCAAAGGCTTAGGGCCTTTTCACATGGCATGCTCGGGCCCGTGCGGTGCCCGGGATCGATTACTCCTGAGTTGTGTTCACATGCCAGTGCTTGAAACAGGCTCGGGCACGCTTGGTAATGTC
>JBBBVT010000018.1:8448181-8458506 GCA_037177035.1 Craterocephalus eyresii | reverse complement strand
AATTAAACATGTTTACAGCCTGGTTCAAAAAACCATTTTAGGATTAAAATGTCAGGTTTACCTTCATGACAACTGTGCCTCCGGTTAGATGTTATTTAATCCTGAAGTTCCTCATTAATTGTGGACGTGTTACCAAGATAGCTGTTTGCTAACCTCCCTGCAGTGAACACAGTGCTTGGTTTATTCCTTTCTGTCCTTTATCACATTGTTTTTTCTTTAAATTGACTAAATACTTTTAGACTTTTGGTTTTCCCATGTCATAAATTGTAAACTTGTTTTGTCATTGCTAGAAATCCAAAGCCATTTCTTTGAAACAATCTTTTAAGGGCATATTTACACTGGCACTATTTGGTCTTATTTCTATATCCATGGCAGCTGACCTGGGTCTGTTTAAAGTGGACCAGAGTCAAGATAAGACTGTCCTGAAGAGAGCTCACAACACTGGTAGGGTGCAAGATGGATGCCTAGGGAGAATTGAGTGTCCAGTCTACCTAACATGCATGTCTTGTGGGTGAGAACCCACACATACATGGGGAGAACATGCAAACTCTACACAGAAAGGCCACTGTTTCAAACCCCTCCTCAGCCTGAACCAGCAGCCCCCTATTTCAACTCTGCCCAGGGCTTGAACCGGCGACCTCTTTGTTGTGAGGCAGCAGTGCTCCTGTGTTTTTTAGTACAAGGCTGTAAACCTGTTTATTTCTGCTCTATTTTTCTACTTATTTTCACATGGGGGTTTAAGGGGATTGACTACTTTTTGGTGCCAGCCTCTAGTGGATGAGGGGTAAACTCCAGTTTATGGCACTTCCTCAATGGCTTAACTTTTCACCACTGGAAGTTGCTACTTGGGCTAAACTAATGTAAAGAGTTGTAGATATGACATAAAGTGTGTATGGAAACACACATCCATACATATCCTCATTTCTTTACATATGTGGTGCGACAGGTCTTCCCTCAGGTGTAAACACTTAGAGAAATTCTCCTGAGAAATTACATTCAGATTGGTATTCTGGCTTCATATGCTTGATAGATGCTGCTGTAATTATATAAATTTAACGAGGCTATCTGTTTTTTTTTATATGCAATTTGAATAAATGATTCCACTCATGCATTCCTCTATAAAAACTTTCTTTTGATGGTATTTGTTTTTCGGGTGCATGCCTGGTAGTGTGTATAATTATCCTAAATGTGGGTTTTTTGTAAAGTATTAAAGGTGTCTTAAGGGTTGGGGAGCACTTGCATTGATAAATGTGCTTGTTTGTCATATTCTAATTTCGGTCTCCATCACATTTCTGGAAACCTTTTTTCTTTCTTGTAACTCCAACCTCTTCTGAACGTGTCACTGCTCCGGGAACAGGAATGTGTGCAATTATGCTGTCCTCACAGCTTTCTGTCAGCTTTCTTTGCAAACTGACAGACGGATCAATGAGGACAATGGGATCACTAGAGCAGAGGGGTTGGGGGTATTGGTTGGCTTAGATATGGATCAACTCTAACTTGGCATGTACCAAATAAATGCCAGAGGGGGTATTGGGATGGAGAATCCTTGCCATAAATCAATTTCACCTCAGCATGCATACTGCAATCAGCAACGAGTCTGCAAGGTGGGTGGCCAAGATGGTGAAAGAGAATTTGATTACATGATCTGAAAAGCAGGATGTTTTTTTTTCTTTTCTTCACTTGCAGATACGTACGAACCAATACTTAGAGCAGAGCCACATGCTTGGATACACCAACATGCTCTGGATAAAGGAGCAGCAAGTAAATAGAGCTGTATCAAACCTCAATGTGTAGATAATGTTTCTGTGTCGACTGTGTCTCTGTCTACATGTGGTACACAGTCAACAGAGGCCCAGATTGGATGGCTTTATGTAGTGCACAGTCAACATGAGCACAGATAGGGAAGGGAGGAGAAAGCCATTAGAGATAGGAGCCTTGGTCTCAGCCTGTCTAATGCAAGGCTGCTCAGTCAGTCAACCAGAGCCTGCTTATCAAGTGACGTAAAGGTACACTCTCACACACACACATACACACACACACACACACACACACATACACTATTTCCCCCAGGGTGTTCACACAGTCTCTTTGTCAACAAACTGAAGCACACACAGAGAGAAACATGAGTTCACTCTTATGGTGTTCAAATGAAGTTGGACTCTTATTTTTACTTTTGGGGATGTCAGTATTTAAAGCAGCTTTGATAAAGGCAAGCAATATGATGCTTTTCATACCATCTGTGTTTTTTCTTTATGTCCCTTTACCTTTTATGAGTTGTGTGTTATTGCCGCAATGCAATATTACAGGGCTGACTTCGCGGAATCATATCATGGCAATACAATCATTATTGTCTTTATTTTATTGTCTACTTTCAAATGAAGTCATACTATTGTTTTTTCAGCCAAACCTTTTATTGTATCATACTTTCTTTTTTTCCCCACACAAAACAATTTAATATATTTCTCTATTTAGAATGTTTTCTCTTTATATTGGAGTACTTTGTCAGTCAGCATCTTTCACATGCTTCAATTTGTGTTCTGATACTCCAGGAACAAAACAAACAAAAGAAAAAAACTTGCTTTTGCATTGTGTTCAATTTTTGTTTGCAGTTATACATATGAACTACAGAGCTGGATTTCTTAAACGTTGTTGAAGTGGAGCGTGAGCACTGAGAGAAGCCTTTTTTTTTCTACCTAGATCTATATCATTATCAAAATCGCTAAATAAGTCACTGACCTTTGCAGAGGATTATCTATTCCAGTGATCTTCTGCTACAAATTTGTTTAGGTCCCCACCAAACCTTGAGGGATATCTACTACTCATCAGCTTGGGTCTGTTTAAAAGGTTACTTGCTGTAGGTTATTTAGGCTGCTTCAGCTGTCATTCATCACATTGAACTGATGTAGAGTAACACAAAGTTCCACATGATATGGGAGAAATCACAGACTATTAGACTATGATCATTGGACAACTCATTCTGCATCAAAAAGTTAACATCACAATAATAATTTTGAATCTGTATTCCAACAATGCTTTAATTAGTATGGTTTCTTTGTTTTTGCAGAATCTGAACACAAAAGAAGGCTTTTCCCCTGCTGACAGTTTGATCTGTACTGGCATTTATTGATATGGCCCAATACGCCTCTTCGAGATAGTGTCGGAGGCAGCAAGAGAAAAGTGGTTGTGGAGGAACATGATCCAACATTTCCCATGTTGTGTTTATGATGAGTAGTGCAGACAATTACATTCACAACATGACAAAAACCCTCATCCTTGCCAGAAAAGTCAAACTTGTGATGCTTTCCTATGTTCCCCGAGAAATCAGAGACGGAAAATATTGAAACATTAAACCCACAGTGTAAAAATTACTCCCATCTAGTGGTGCGCCAACTGAATGCAAACAACTTAGCAGTGCTCTCTAGCGCCTCACCGTTTAAGCAGGTTATTACCAATACTGAAGTCCCATAGAGTCATAAATGTAAAAATGTTAACATCTTGCACAAGTTGGAGTGTCCCGACAGATGATGAGGTACAGAATGATATAACTGTGTTCCTTTATTGATGACAAGAAGTTACAAACATGTCCTCCATCTATCTGGTACCAAGCTATTGCTAATGGCTCATATCATTTGAAATTGTTTCTCGTGATCTGTAGACTCACATTTGATCTGATGAAGTGAAGAGAAAGAATATGAAAAGTTGGAGGCAGTCAAAGCAGAGTTAGTTGGCTTGTCGCTACAATGGGAAAGTGCTGTGCTGTAATGTAGCAACAGAGCTTTTCCAATGTAGGCTAACAAACTAGTGTGTCTGCCATTTTACATCACAAGTGACAGTAAATGATCCGACCAAACAGGAGGATGAAGTAGCTATCCTGCCCTGTTTCTAACATAACAAATTAAACTTTACTGTTAGATAGATTGAATTTATATGTCCAGCAGAAAGCTGCAACCTCAGTTTTCATGTCCTTCATAAACGATCTCCCTCTGGTAAGTGATGCCGATGTTAATCGGCATCACTTATTAATCCTTTTTTTCCCTGATTATTTTTCCTCACTCTCCTGTACTACGGATGGACAAGAACAGTCAGCGGTGATGCAACATGGCAGCCATTAGTTGTGTACACCATCACATTTATTAATGAATAACTATGAGAACATTTTTATTTGGATATGATTGTAATAAGACTGAGACAAAATACATATCTATGAAAGTGATACATGATCTTTGCACATAAAACCAAATTAAAAGCCAAATTAGTAACCAGTGTACCTTTAATCTTAATCAATTAAATCACATATTAAGTCTTAAGATCATCTTTATTTTTCTCACAAGATGTATGGTAATGAAACAAGTAGAATTATTACAAACGTCTGGTACTTTTTTACCAGAAAGACATGAAAAAAAATAGATTTCAAGCTTGAATACTACGTTTATTTACTTTTTAAGCTTGAGATATGCAATATAATCACTCATGAGTGCAATCTCCTTGCTGGAGTGTCCCTGGCATGATGGGTTTTCTTTCCTGCATTAAAATAACCCATGATTGTTGTTTTGTTGTTTTGTTGTTTGTTTTTTGTGTTTTTTTGTTTTCTAGCCAATCCTGTATTTAAATGGGGGACGGTGACAACACAGATGATACTGTATTTATTATGAAAGCAAGCAATTCTCACTGCAGCTTTACTGAAGGAGCCAGATGTCCTCTAGTTCAACATTTTTCTTACCTCAATTTCACATCAGGGTTGAAATCTTATGCCAACTCATTACACAGTAACGCACAGGTATATAATTAGTAATACAATTAACATCTTGTTTCTGTGCTGCAGCACAGAAGACAGCCTTAGATTGAAAGCAGGCCAGATGAGAAGAGTGTCTGGATGTTGTCATGTTACAGGATCCATATGTTCTAATGTCCATTATTTCTGTTAGTTTAGCTGTTTATCATTGGAAAAACTCCTGAGATTACAGGGGTCATCTGAGAGGAGAAAGAACAAGACGCAGCAGAATGCTGCTGCCCACAGGGAAACAGGCTTTGACATATGTGGAAGCACATAGCTCCTTTGAGGGGTGGTACGAAGGAGAAGAGTGGAGAGGAAAGGCTCCCTGGAGCTGTGGGGAGAAAGGTGTGATCATTCTGTCACAGAGAATTACTGTCATAATACATTCACTTACATGCAGTGAGGAATACAAAACGGTGAATCTACAAACACAAAAGAGGGTGAAATGCTTATGCATGATAAAATGTGGCAGCCGTTGTGCACACAAACACAAATCTGCACGTACATCTGTACACCAGTGATGGAAGTCCCTAAAGCTGGAGCCCCATGGAGGGGGCTTCCCTTTTCTGCACCAGCACCTGTCACCTGGATTGTACACAAGGAGTGAAACAAGCACATCAAACCATTCTTGCTACTATAGTTCAGCTCCTCGAGAAATGCTCACTTGGTACTTGCAGAGTAACATGTGCTTTGCTGAGCAGAGTTCAAAATATCTGCGACATCAGTATTTGCAGGATTTCAAAACTGAAAAAAAGTTACAGCAATCTTGTTAAAACCAATACCTGTATTTAAAAAAATGAGCACGGGAGTGTATGGATGTGTGTTCATGCTTAAAAGGGACTACTGGGCATAAAATTAATATTAACAAAACATTAGCTTTGTGTGTGATAATAGTCCATAAATTTGGCCTGCTTTGTTTTTTATGAGTCTATCTTAGTGGTATGCAGTTTTTTTTGGAGTCCTTTGGAGGGAAAAGTGTGTGTGTTGTGATCCTGCTGATAGACGCCTGCTGACAGATTTGTAGTGTCTCCCTTTGGAAGAATCTAGAGCGATGGCTGCAGCGAGGGGCCCCGCTGTCTATTTTGAAAGGTCACAAGAGCAGGCTGAAAATTTTTAACACTGCCGTTACAGCATTAAACCACTCTTTTAGTTTTTGTCACTTTTGTTTTTCACTCTGTGTTCTCCATGCTTTCTCGACCCTTCCTATTGCACTATGTGGTCTTCATCCAGCTGGTTTTTGCCCAGACGAACATTCAGAGCTGCGATCTCTAAATTCCCATCTCAGGTCCAACGGTTGACCAGTCCTAGTTGTACATTACATTTTCTCCATGCATGTTGCATCTCTTTTCCTTTGTATCACCTTAAATAAAGTAACCTGAAATTCACCTTAATTTATCATTCACATTTCTATGGTCTTCTTCTGGTTATTTCCACCTCATTTTTTAGCTTATTTTCCCTACTTTCACTCTTTCCCTCATTTTTTTTTTTTTTTTTTTTTTTGTCTGAGCTCTGCATCAACAAAATTAAATGCTGTAAATGTCAGAAATCATAGCTAATTGTTTGTCCAAAGCATCCATAAAGGATGCTGTAAAATATTTCTTCTCAACAGATAACAAATGAGCCAAATAAGTGAAGAAATCTCTGTTTCTCTCTCCTACTGTTCGTCTGCAGTTGGTTTTATGTGGCCGGTGATGGCAGGGGTTCAAACTGTGATGGAATGCCAAGTGAAGGCTTCATCATCGGTATTATTATGCACGATTTAGGTGCATTAAACAAGTCCTTCGTGAAGTAAACAGGACATGCCTGTGGTGAAGAGAAGCCTTGGCCCCTCTGCTATAAATTGCCTTCTCAAAAGGACACTTTGATATTCCAGGTTTTATGAGGATGCCCTTTCTTATGGCATTGTAAGAGTAAGCAGAACTGGGCTTAAAGCTTGTGAGTAATAGGAGAAAGTTTTGGATTGATGGCAGGTGATAGAAGAAAGAAATGCCAAAGTTTTATAGTATAATGAAAGATCAAATGTATTATTCTGACAATATCTTACTTGTCAACAGCTTTTCATATAAGAAGAAATTGCTATAGTTTGACTGTAGTTGATTAAAAATAGATTTTAAAAAGGTATTGAAAATAAGTATATGTTGAATCAGTAAATAAAATCCATGAAATCGTACGCAACTGCTCTTTTTGTCTTTTTTTATCATCCCCATTTCTACGCAAGCAGCAAGTTGAAAGATGAGAGAAAATGGAATATGACAAAGGTGCATGTGATATTTTGATTGGAAAGAGAGCACAGTGGAAAATAAGCCTTGGATTGCCCAATAACAAAAGGAACAAATGGGTGTGAACAGTTAAAGGCAGCTGCATGTATTATCTTTTTTTAAAGAAAGAAAAAAAAAAGGTCCAAAGCTGCCAGTCAGAAATATTGAGCGGCTCATTAGTCAGACGGTATCCAGCAGCAGTTAGTGATTTTCTTAATGCTTTCCCTCTCAAATATATTCAGAGAAAGACATCAACAGAAATTCATGAAGGATTGCAACAGATGATGCTTAACGAAATGGCAAAAAAAGCAAAACATAAAGGAATTCAATTTTGATGTATTTTTTTTTACCAAATATCTCGGCAAGGAAGCTGCTAACGAGTTGACATAAATTACAGTATTTCTTTATTTAGTTCACCATGGCCTGAAGGTGAATTCCCAGATGGGCTTGACATTTAGAAAACAAAAAAGCATGCACTGAAGAAGGTATTGACAATGTGTCTGGGAGGACACATGGATACACTGTGAGATCTCTGCTGAATCCACTTGACTCCGGATATCAATAAAGAAAACTCCTCAGGGGTCGCCACTTAGATCAAACTCAGCTGTTTAGCTCTATATGCTACAAAACTTGTAACAATTTGTAGCGCTGTTGTACGTTAACTTGTTTTCATGGAATTAATGGGTGCAAAATACAAGATTAAGTGTAAAAAAAACAGAAATATATAGGTCTACTTTTCTAAATGCTTTTATCGTATCTCTGTCATCGTGCTATGGTCTTACAAGTAGAAAATTATGGTGGCTAAGAAGTGCAAAACAAATTTACATGTAAAAAACACTAAAAAATTCAAAAACAAAATAACATTTTGAAAAACAAAAAGCACTTGTACAATTGTTGAAACAAATTCACACAAAATATTTAGCTAGTATTTTCTGTCATGCTTGAAGGCACTGGCACATTCCTATGGTAACTGTTGTTAGTTTTCTAGTACAGTACATTAGCCTCTTCTTTCTTATCCTCGAGGTGAACTTGGCTAAAACAATACGTATTTTGTCATTTTATTGTAGATTAAAGTAATCTTTCAATTCATTAGCTTCCAAAGGTTCAATATGCCAACTTAGAAATCCATTGAGTGTTACACCAGCAGCAAAGACTCACATTTTAAAACTGTCCTGGGAAATATGAGCGTATATTGTGGTTGTATCTTTTTCCTTGTCAAACACATTCTAGCCAAAGAATGTGGTTTATTCAGGGGAGTAAATGTGTGGCCATATCATCTGCCAAATGCAGAACAAATGAGCATGGATAAAGAAGCCACAGAGGGAGAATGACTGCACTGACTTTTCAGAACATCATTAAATCACTGCAGCTTTGCAGAGCAAATGATCTTTAGCTGCTCTGTTAAGATTTGAAATACCCAATCTTGAACCCTGAGTATACACTCAGGGATAGTAAAACACACTTTGGGCAAAAGCCATATAGCAAGCACTAACAGAAAAATCCTGCTCCTCATTTGTACGTGTGTCTGACTGTACCTGAAAAGCACCTGTGTGAACTTCATCTGAAACTGAGCAACAGATTAGTGGTTGAGGAGTTACAGTGTACAGTGATAGATCCGACAAGAGCAGAAGAAAAAGTGAGACTTAGATTTCAGCTAAAAAGAATGTGAAGAGAAGTTATGTGCGGGAGGATTAAAGACTGAGTGTCATGTGGGTGTATGAGAGAATGTAAGAAAAGAAAAAAACGTAGGTCTTTTGGGAGCTTTCTGCTGTCTTACAATGCAGGGGCAGAGATGAAAGAATGTAACTGTCACATTGCTGCACTTATCAACGTATATACCGCACTTAGTGAAAGTATTCATCCCGTTTGGCACTTTACCTTTTTTACAACCGGAAATTAAAATGTACTTTTAGTGGTTCAGCTTTGTATCCTCTGAACAGTAAAACCCTTTGAAAATGCTAATTATTTGTAATTGCGGTCATAAATTCGAAAACTTTACTGCACATATTGAAAACTTCTTTTTCATTACAATACCTAAAAGCACAGGTGTCAACATTCGCTCCTTGAAGGCTACAGTCTTGCGGGGCTTTTTTTCCTTGCTCCAACACACCTGACTGAAATTAATGGGTCATTGTGAAGAAGTTGACAAGAAGCTTTTGGATCCATTTGTTTTGAAGCAGCTGTGTTGGAGCAGGACAACTCAGAACTGGTGTTTGACTGCCTTGCTTTAAAGTGAACCTCCATTGCACTCTTACTTCCATGGAAAATAAATCTTCGGTGATTAGCACACTCTATTGTTTCCACTAGCTGATTTTGTTGTATAAAAAGTCACACAGCATGATGTTTCCTCTACTGTGCATCACTATGGGGATGGCATTGTGTAGTGAGTGGTAAGTGGTGAATGGTGAGTGGCGTTGGGTTTGCATCACAGCTGGCGTTTTCCTCATTCAGTTTCCGACTCATTCGAACTGACAGCCGCCTTCCACATGTCTAGAGGGTCTTCCATACACCTTTTAGATTAACTTCAAAGGTGATTTCTTTTTCTCTTTCTGCAATATTTTTATTTTCTGTTGACTCTTTGGAGACCTTCGTGGCCTTCATTTTGCCGCTTGCTTGCTGCCACCATCTATTTAATGGAATGATAGAGGATCAAATACTTGCATACTAAGATAAAGTGAAACTTTTCATTTAACATAAATGACCAGAGTTGGGAAAGTTCATTTTCTACATGAACTAGTTCAAAGTTCAAAACTACAGTCAATCCCCAAACAACATGAATAGAAACTTGATGGTCTTTTTAATGAGGAATTATTAGACATTCTTAGGTAGGAACCATGAGTGAAGCAAAGGATATACCTCAAAGAGTTTTGTTTTTTTTCTTTTTTAAGTTTTTATCTTTCCATTGGAAGTCACATTAAATGTTTGTGAATCAAGTTTTTTTCTGATTTGTTTGACTAAAGCTGGGCATACACTGTGTGATTTTCTCAGTCGTGCCTCGCAGGTCAGTCTCAAACTGCACAAATAGATCGCAGGATTCAAACGTTCGTCCTGCACGATTCATGTGCTCACACTGTACAATGCCCAGAAGCCCTCGTGGTCAGATGCGACTCGACAACTCACACTGTGCGTCCAAAAAAATGATTCTGCAATCAAGCACTAACTTTCGTGCATGACTACAATAGTAAAGAGAACATGGAATGACTGAAAGCACTGTCAGTGGCTGTATGATGCCATGGCTATTGATGGTGAAACTTAAATGATTTTCGTTATTTTCAGGAAAGCATGAAAAACGA
>JBBBVT010000018.1:8430474-8442072 GCA_037177035.1 Craterocephalus eyresii | reverse complement strand
AACTTGCTTGACTTTTCCCCCTCTCAGCACAAAGCTGCTGTGCTGTGTCCCAGGGTAAGGCATTTGTAACACTGTGGGTGGCAGTGTGTGTTATTAACAGCATGAAAGCATTGGAGCAGGGTCACCAGTGAAACATGTGGGGTCACGACAGATTGTTCATGCATTAGGCTGTGGCCGGGTGTGCGCGCGACCTTTCTGAGAGGTGACTTGGCTTTTGAAAAGCATGAAAAACACAGTGATGGGGTGAGGTGGAGGAAAACAGAGGGTCATGTGCAAAGCAGACCATGTATGTTGGGGAAAACATGCCTGCAAGTGATTGGTGTGACAGTGTGAGGATGAATGAGGTGAGGTGATTTTTGCACCAGGTGTCACATGGATGAAAGGTCTCTGAGATCTGTTTCCCTCCAGCCTGGGGAAAACTAGCAGCATAAATATCTACAGAGTAACAGTCATAGCATCACAGCATGAATCTTCAGTCACACAGATTTGACCAAATCTGTGAGGAGGTTAAGTTATCTGTTACTAAACAGCTCGCACATAGCCAGCATGCAGACAACAAGTGCCTTTTTTTTTTAAAAACTGCAAGGCAAACACTATAGATTTGGAGCTGGTGCCTCTTCATCCCTCTCATTCCATTGTATCCCACCTCCCTGATCTCAGCACTTTTCCTTCTGCAACATAGCTTCCACCCTGGTGTTTATTCAAAATTAAAAACTGATTTTCATGGGTTGATGTGGGATTTGAAAAATGCTTTATCCAGTATGGAGCTCATTTAAATTCAAACAGTACCTGCTTGTTTCTATGAAACTGTTATTAAAAAAAGGCTTTAAGCATCAGCACAGAATACCATTTATAACGTGATAGCTCATGTTTGAATGTTATATTAAAAGTTTATCAGCCCACTACGTTATGATTAGCATAATTAGAGGAGACACACATATAAAGATATATCCAGTACACACTAACAAGGGTGTCTGTCTGTGGCCCAGGTGCATCTAATGATATTATCTCCTATCGGAGTCCCAGACACAGGTGTATCTGAAATGCAGAACAGCAGCATTTTTATGAAGACAAATGAAAGACAAAAAGCAGCCATTTTTATCCCAGATGGATCAAGTCAAATAAGCCATCTGGATGGAACCAAATAAGGCAACTTTTTTTTAAAACAGAAGCTATTAACACACCACACAAGCTAAAAATAAATCATATCATTACTACTGTGACTGTCTCACAATATCTCTCCACATATAGAGTTTATACTGGTAACTGTGGCACTTTCATCCGTTTTCACAAAGTTGAACTAATTAGCTTGCAAACACAAAGTCAGAAAGTTGAAAGCAGGAATTTGATCACAGACATTTAATCCAATCTTTCCACTTAGACAGTTCCACAAAAAACATTTCATTGTTTCTCAGTTACTGACAGAGTAAAACTGTGAGTGCCGCGGTAATTAATTCCACACAATGCTGTGTCACCCTGAAAAAATATTGTTTTATGAAAGAAATAACTTTGAACTTCTTCTTTTTCCAAAATTTGCTTTACATTTTGCACCTGTTTCCCACTGTAGTTGTAGCAAACAGCTCTTTATTTCCTTGAATAAAGAGCTTTATTTCATCTTCTATTTAATTACTTTAATTACTTATTTATATGTGCTTGCCTTTTTCCAACTTGTGCATCAGTATGGTCTCCCATTAGACATTTTCTTAATGCACCCCTTAAGGCATCTCTTTGAGCAGAGAAAGACAAAAGCTGGCTCTTTATTAATGTTAGTGATTTAGAACCTCATATCATGTTAATTATAACATTCACATGTAAGATATAAGTGTTTGACCGATTACCAGTGTCATCTCTAGGTAAGATGTCCTCTGCCCCATTCCTAAGTGGGGAAAGTTAATTTACCAAATATAAATTCTACACAGATCTGATGCAGTTACTCATATAAGGTAATTTTTGCAATAATTATTTTCTTTGTAATATAGTAGTTGAATTCATGTTACGTGGAATTGCATAGCAGGAAAGGAATCACATATTACATTTTAATTGTTAAAAATTTTGCTCAAATTTGCCAGGACCTAAAACCATGACATTCCAGGTTTATTGCTTCATCATACAGTGCACTCCTACCGTCTGGGACTCAGGCGCGGACAGCTCCAGCTGAATTTAACCCTTGCTTATATGCTAGTAGTTTCATTTAAACGTGAAATAACACAAAGAGAAAGTGGTCATGAAAATACAGCAAAATATTTTAATTTAATTTTGAGTAAGAAACCATCTGGAATTTCAGCTATCTTCCATTAAGTTTTATACAACGTCTACTTTTACCAAAGAAATTCCACCCCTTTCAACACGAAGAGGTTTCTTTGTATTTAACTAACTCAGTTGTACCGAACTGATTGACATAACTGAGTTGAGTGAATACAACATTATATTTCTTGGAGTGCAAGCTGAAAGGCTGTAGACGTTTGCATTTGAGCCGAACCCACCTGCTTCTGTTATAACTGGCAAAACAAGAGTAATTGGGAACGAGAGATTGTATAGATTTCCTTTTTCGTATATCTTTTTTTGTGCACCTATATCCATCAGCGTTTCTGCTGCTAAGCAAAATACTAAAAATTCATATATTTACTCGCTTGTTTTTCACCTATTCCATGTTTTTCACATGATGTACTGTATTTTTCTCATCCTGCTGAGTTACATCTGCTCATATTCTGACCTTTTAGTTTTTTCCAGAGTCCTCAACAATAGAATGACAAATAGCTGATAGGAAAGTAGATATGCCCTCTCTCAGAGATTTGGACCTGGTTAAAATGGCTTTCATGTGAAATTACTTCTGCCATCTATCCAAATTTCACTTCTGCAAATTCAAAGAGGCCCGTATATATGTGTATATGTGCCTCATGAGGTTATGCAATAAAAAAGGGAGAGCTGGGTAAAAATGGAAATGTAAATGTGTGACTGTTAAACTATTTATGTGGGTTTATTTTTATTTTATTTTATTTTTTTTTCCTGCATTTTATTGACCAAAAATTCTATAGAGGAAACTATATAAAGAAAGGTGGATCTTAGGTATAAATTAAAAACATATTTGTAAAAGAACTTGGTGCATGTGAACTAAGTCAAAACCATCTTGTAGTTGCGTCAGATTAATGTCTAATATGTTCCCTTTTACTTATTGTTTTTGTTAATTCTGTACAAATAAATCAACATTATTCATATTCCCTTTGAACTTGTTTGGATTTGAACGATCTGATCAAACACATGCTCAGATTATCTGTTCGAGGTAAAGGTGTGGAGAGAAATCTCTCTTTTACCTGCAAACACTCACTTATCAGGAACGGCTTTGACAATATCTAAGAAGAAAGGCTGACTAAGCCTGATTTTGCCTGGATAAGGACATAGTGGACATGGTTGGAGGAAAGAAAGATAGTGTGAAAGAAAGGCTTATTTAAGCAATTTATAGTATATAGTCAAGGTAAAAAGAAATGTAGTGGTACTGGAAAAAGTCCCATTTGATTGTTTCTTTATGCTTGAAAGGTTGTTCAGAAATACACACTTCTTCCATCAAGTTCCCTGATAAATCAATAACAACTTATTACTCAAGCTTTTACTTTCCACTGTCATATCACAGTCACACTTGACAGCAATTATTCAAGTGAATTATGCTAGTTTGCAGATTGAGTCCATAAAGCAATGAGGTAAACAGTCAAGCATTAGAAATTCCAGAAGCTGTTTACATGGAGGTGTACACTGATGCGTACTGAGCTGATACATTCTGCTGAATAAATTCAAAGATGATGTTGACAAGTGTTTGGCAATGATAGACATGAATTGCAAGAAAGTGGAGGAAAGTATAAGCGTGTGTTTGTCTGGGTGTATCCATGCCAATGATATTAACGAGTGCTTTCAAAACATGATTTAAATCGCTGCGGCAGTCGTACAGAAAAAAACTTGCCAGCTTGACAGAAGCTGCAAAGAGGAGAAGCAGCATCACCCAACGCACCGTCCCGAACCTTAAGAAACAAAATTTAAGAGGTTGAGATGATCGTGGTAATGCTGTTTGGCAAGAAGGGGTTTCGGTTATACTACTTAATTAATCTCTGCAAATAAAATCTATGGTTCTTTTGTTCTCGTGACATTTGGAGCTTCGTGTTGTAAGGCGATATCCAGTTCCAGTGTTGAAAGGGCTTGTTTTTGAAGACAGTCAAACGAGTGCATCCATATGTTTGCAGTGTGTCTGAAAAATGGAGATGGACAACATAGGAGGAAAAGTAAGGAGAAAGGTAGAGGAGGGAAGGGATGAGAAATAAATCATGATACTATCATATTGTACACTGGCACGTTTATTTCAGTTCTTTTTCATTTTTTTTTAACCTTGTCTTGTCCAGCATCATGACATGCAGAATGGTGATCTGTGTTTTGCTCTACCAAGGGAGACAACTTATATATTCCAAACCTTGATACTTTTGATCCTTTTTATTATTATTTTATCATTTTATTAACTCCGCTGTTATATTGATGATATATTGATATCAAATCTGACACAGGGAACTAAAAAGAAAAGAGTGAAACTGAAAAGTCATGAAACATTCCATGAGAGGATTTTGAACAGATTCGAATATACACACACATATACAGTATAGCCTATATTACGGGTGGAACAATACTCGATATTGTATCGAATTGTTCAATATCGGGTTTTATGGGGAGTGCCTCCAACATGCATTCACTGAGGCAGCACTGTGTTAGATGGTGTTTTCACAGCAGATATTTGTTGAAAATGGACACAGTATCTTATCTGCTCATTTTCCCCACCTAAATGTGTTGAATCTATATACAGTTTTTAATTTTTTTTTATTTTAGATTTTCTGCAGGGGTGGAAAGTTAATATATTTGTACATAAAAAAAATAACAAAAGCTGGCAGAAAAATTCATTACACTATATCTTTAAGTGAGAAACACAACCTAAAAAGACTCACCAAAGAAAAGAGAGAAAAATGATGCTACATGTTACCTCTGGATACATGAATTTCCTTTTGCTTGTTCGGAATTACGGTTGTTTTGAGTAATGGTTCAGCCTACACAGGGAGGGATTACAGTACAAGTTAATGTCAACACAAATGGGACTGCAGTACCATGAGATATTTAAATGACTTGTGAAGAAAGAAAAAAGAAATAAAGAAGGAAAGAAAGAGAGAACATAAATAAAGAAAGAAAAGAATCAGTCACACTTGTGTTGTTTCTAACAAAGACTTTGCACTGTGTGATGGATTGGTGGTTTTATAATCATGTCCTAATTCACAGGGTTAGATCTGACTAAAACTGTTTCTAGCCGAAATATGTCAAAACCTGCATACACACCCCTGTTCATTTAAACTGTGTTTTAAAGTATCTTAGATGTCCTTTTCAGTTTATATAATCTCAAAGTCAGTGTTTACACAATGGCCATGTGTTCCTACAGTATGAGCAGGCATATATACTCTACATATAAAGGGTCTTAAATCAACCTGGGAAAATAGGTAAATACAGTTGAATGCACTTAATTATACATTATGTTTAATCATACTTTTTCGTTTCCTTTGGGTTTGGTTGGGGTTTTGTTCATGAAAATAACATTATCTTTATGTTGTGTATGTAAATTACTAATGAGTTACAAACAAACCTGGTTATTTATACTATCCAATGACCACCACATTTTTTTGTTACTTCTATGGATCTTTTCATGTAAATTTCACTCCTTATTCAGCTGTAGTTTGATCAGTCAGTAACTTGTGAATGACACAAATAAGCATATGTAGATCGAGATAATGGTAGCATAGTGCTTTCAGAATAAAGTTCCAAATGAAAATGATAGAAAACTGACTGATAAGAAATACATAATTTTTGAAACATTTGTTTCAGGCTGTTGTATTTTGCATAGTGCAGCAGTTTCTCAACAAATAAGAATGATGCAGTAAATGAGTTGGATTGAGACAGAATGCTACAAGAGTTGAACTCAGTGACATCAATGCCCTTTTTTTGCTTTTAGAAGGTATTATTTTAATTCTAAATAAGCAGAAGTCTCTCCTCCGATATTGTTTTTCTCCATTTGTCATCTTTAGTTTGGTTGTATTTAATAAACTAAAATGAATCATCTTCAGAAGTGCTAAACATAGTTTGCAGTCATGGACTTCTGTAAAATACTGTTGGGAAAAGGTGTGGTGTCACCACAAGGGCAGGGGCAAGCTCGGACAGGAATTGGCCCTGGCATTTTGGCTAAGACCAGATCATCAGGTCACTAACACCACAAATCTTTGCAGTCCCTAAAATGTGAATATCAACTATCAACTATACATAAAAACCACAAAAGTCATGATTCATTGAGTAAGCAGGAATCAGTGAGAGTGAATACATACTGTACTTCCAAAATGTGTAATTTGATAATGAAATACAAAAAGAAATAAAATCCAGCGAAACAAATATGAAAAACTATATTTCCTATTGTGATTTAGATGAAGGAAAAACCCCAGAAAGAATGGACATGAGATGAAAACTGTTCTGTCTGCCCTTATGTAGAGGTTATCTTAGCCACATTCAAAATGATGTAGTCAGACACAAAATGTTTTGTTTTTGTTTCTCTTGTAAAGAGAGAAACAGCTGCATTAATATAACACATGGACAAAATTGAAGGCTAAATGAATACACAATCTTATAAGTGTGTTGTTTCTATATACTATCCATAAAGACTTACACAGAGGATGCCTCTAACACATGCTGTCCCAAAGGTGGATGACTATCAGACCATAACTGATATCTGCTGTTTATCCACTGAGCACAAACAGTAACCAGCTGTTCTCCCGCTCCATAAATGTAAGGAGATAAACTTAGGTGGTAATAAAACAGCTGTGTTAACAATGTGTTATCATCACTTCATCATAACTTTATAAACAGCAAGTGTATGGGCATCTAACTGGCTTGTGTGGATCTGACTTACTGGGTATAATGGGTCTCTTAACACAGAACACAACCTCAGTGATGTGAAAGCACTGCAGGTCACCACACTTTCTACCATCGTCATCCATGGGGGCTGTTGAAGGTCCTGCTGTGGCAAACATGTCAATCATCTCTTGACATTTGGCAGCATCTTAGAAAACAGAAACAAGCTGCAGAAAAACTACGTTTTTAATGTTTTTCTCTCCATTTTCTCTCTTCTGTTCTGACAGGTAGCTGCATCCACTGGCACAGAGGCGAAAGGAGTTTGAAGTATGTGATTGGTCCAGTCTTGTGTCAGCCAAGAACAGAACCAATGTGCCGGAGAGCGACGTGTTTTCATGGGCTGTTGATCAAGAGGGAAATTTTTGTATTCGGACAAATTAATTACTATGATACTGGGACCTGAGTGAAAGGGGGTGGTGCTTCAAACTTTGAGTGGGCCGGCCCCAGTTGAGTTTAATGGACCAGTCAGAGAAAGAAATGAGCTGTTGTCTGAAAAAACAGGTCAGCCCACCGGGAAAATGCCCGGTATGCCCTGGTGTTCCTGTTAAATAACATGTATACATAGGCTGTCATTTGCAAATTTCCACTCTAAGAACAGGACTGATTATCGTATAACTAAATTTTTTCAGTGTTTAAGTTATATGCTCTCAATTAAATATAGTCGGTGAGTCAAACAAGTCAATCAGACTATCCATATTCTCACATGAAGAGGGTACTTACTGTAAAACACAGCACTTTTGTGTTTTTTTTTTCAAATTATAGTTCTAATTCAGTTAACTCCATTAGTCATTTGTTCATGAAAACAATATTAACTTTTGATTACATTTAAGAAGAAAAAATATGCAACCTGTAGCAGTCAAACAGCTGTATGTGAAATATGAAAGTAGCATACTGTATATTAGAGAGGCAATAGTGGATGGCTTAAAATTTATTTTAGTCCTGACCATTTTAAACCACAACCAGATTTAATTTCTGACTCAAACCAATAAAATTATTGACAAACCCAATCAGGAAAAGAGTGTTGGTAAAGTGTTTTCATCTTATTGACTCTATGTAATTCAGAAGTGAAAAACATGGTGTCTCTTCTGAATGTAAAAAAGTGTTGTGTAGAGACTTTTAAAAGAAAAAGTTCAAAGTTGAAATACGTATATGATACTTCCATGAATATTATTCAGTTTTCCAGTAAGATGATGACAGACTATTGTGGATTCACTGTTCATAAAATAAATGCTTTGTGACCAGACTTCTGCTTCTTTTATTAAACTTAATTAACATTCAGACCCATGAAGACTTTTCCTACCTTTTTTTATTTGTTTTAATTCCAATTCACTGCTTTCTGTTTTGGTGTAGCTGGACCCATCTGAAACTGAAAAAGGATTCTCAGATTGTATAAGCTGGAGATTGTTGTATTTTTGGTGAGGTATACAGAGCATCTAGTGGAGCAGAGCGAGGTGGAAATGTGACAGTCCTATTTGTGCAGAATATAATAATTTGACTAAAAGCCAATGTAAAGACTTTAAAACTGGTGTGATGTGTTTAGGTCTATTAGTCCTGGTTAAGACTCCAGCAGCAGCGATCTGGATGAGCTGCAGATGTTTACTGCTCTTTTTAGGAAGTCCTCTTAGAAGGCCATTACAGTAATCCAGTCAAAGGAGGCACATACTTCACAAACCTGTCATACCCATGCTAGTGCCATATAAAAATATATCTTCAGTATTGGATGACAGCACTACTAGAAACTTTCACAGTAACAATTTTGCTGCTTCCAAACCAGACAAGCAAACTCAAAAACAACATTTCAATTTATCATCTGCCTTCTAGGTCTGGTAGTGAATCAAGCCCTGTCAAAGCCAGGTGCCCACCCTCTCTACCCTGTATTTGTGGAAGACAAACCTTTTGTGTAATAACTGTGGGCTTTCTGATCCATGGCTTAGACAATGTTTCACATGAAAAATCCTACCCGACTCAAAATTGTCATGGAAATTAAACTAGGCTACGCACCTCAAAAGAGAAAATCCAACCGGAAATCCAACCAACACTTGTCTTATTGAACACTGACTTTAGCTTGATCTAGTAAGGGAGCATCACCAACGTTATCAAAGCTCGACAAGGAGGAAGGGGGCAGAGAAATGACAAAGGCAATATGTTTTGAACTGTCCTGAGATTAAGTCCTGGTTACCATGGCATTGGTAGGTAGAAATGACAGTCAACGGAAGCTGTGTGTTCTAATACAGCCATTATCAGGGTTATCAAAGTAAGCTGTCAGACTGACGCAAAATGTATGAACTGTCCACAAACGCTTATTCAAATCTCCACCTAATTAGTGAGGTAGCAGAATGGTTGCACATTACGAAAGCAAAAGTAAATACAAGCCTCATGCAGTTGTATTAGGGAGCATACTCACTGGTGAAGCACATAATGAGCTTTCACTGCTATTGAAAAAAAGAGAGCTGCCAGTGAAGTACAGTTTGCAATTACGTTAAGCGCAGCAGGCTTTCAGCACAGATTGATGTGGCACTGTTCAGATTTCAATAAATCTTTGATTTTTCCATGAAAGCTTGTACAGAGAGGACAAAGAAAGGGGACGTTAGAAAATAAAATATTAAACACGGTCTGCGCTGAAATATAACTGAGTCCAGCAGAGGATGGCAAATCTTATGTAGTTTTCAGCTTGGTTGTTAAAATCATCATTGTTTTAAAGGTCCAAACGTTTTAATGTAAAGAGAAAAGAAATGGATGAAAAAAGAGAACAACTGAGAGCTAAAACTTGACCTTTTTCATTTGAGTAAAATCTGGAGGACATACGTAAATGGTGGAGAATATTTACAATGAAAGAAAAATGCCAGTGACAACTAAAAATCTCTTTTGTTCGACTTATCTTCATTATCTGTAGGTTGAATGTGGTTGTTTCACGTCACTGATACAAATTGGTACTAGGCATCTGACAGAACACCATTTTAAACTATGTTTCATTGCTCCAATTTGGAATAATCTCTTTTTAGTTGGTTAATTTTTTTGTTATTTTGGAACAAATTTGGCAGTCACCAATGTTCCCAGAAGTAGGAGTTCACCTCAAAGTCAGACTGTGTACTGGTCCGACAAAAGAATTCACACCAAACCAAAACTCTGAAGCTAAATCTCAGCATCTACAGACCTTAGTTAGCATTTAAAATTTTTAAATGAATAACATGACAATCAGAAAAGTACTGAGTAAATATTTGTTCAGATGCAACTTTGCAAATCTGAGCTATGCCTGCCATTTCAAACAAGATTTCTGGAACTTAAGCCCACTTTTGTTTGACTGTAATCCACAGCAGTGAACCACCCACAGCATAATGGTGCAAACATCGAGCACAGCTAAGGTTGATGATTTGGACTTGTTTTCCTGTCACAGGATTTGGAACATGACCAATCCATGGGTTGACCAAGAACTTCTTTGTATATACCATTGGTTTTGAGAGTCAAATCTGAGGCCATCTGTCTGGCAGCTAAATCTTGTTTAAGAATGGGTCATGATGCAGGGCAATAATTCTAAGAAAACCAGCAAATATTAAACAGAATGGCTGACAAATGAAAAAGTTGAGAGATTACAGTGACCAAAAGTCCAGAGGGGCTGATATTGTCATACAGAAAAGTATCATTCCCAGCTAGACACATTTAAGGTGTATTAAAACACTTCTACAACCTGTTATGTTTTTGACACACTGTCTGGGTTAGTCATAGATGGAAAATAACATGTCATATTACACTGTTAAACAAAAAATAAGCATACTCTTCATTCATATGTTCATCTTTTTAAAAAAACATGATCCATAATACTGTAAATTTCAAACATTTAGGATAAAAATGTGCTTCTCTCTGAAGTGAAACTTTAGATTTGTAATCTTGCCATTTTGTTGTTTATTTACCAAAAGGTTATGGACACTTTGTAAGGTCACTCACAGATCAAACCACAGCAGATCCACAAAGATCAATAAGCTCTTACATTCTCTTTTTTTCTGTTGTGTTCAGTTCTGTTATTGGAGATACCTTGAACTACGGTGGCTGAGAAGTGCCAAAACAAATTTACCTATAAAAAACACATTAACAAATTCACATACATATTAGTATTTTGGAAAACAAATTTACATTTTGAAAAACAAATTTACATTTTATAAAACAAATTTACAATTTATAAAACAAATTTACATTTTATAAAACAAATTTACAATTTATAAAAAAAATTACATTTTTAGGAAACACTTGTACAATTGTTGAAACAAATTCACAAGCGGCAAGACACATTAACAAAGCTTGAAACAAATTTAAAAAAAAATTATTTTCACAGAAAGGGAATGTCCTAGACACCGGATGGGACGTCATTGTCCTCACACAATCTTTAAAAGGCCTACAAACTAAGCTGAAGGCTAGTCCAGTTTCACTTCGGAAGTTATTTTTGATGTAAAGATCTGCACTGAATGTGTTTTATGTGCAGTTTTTGACAACACAACAATGTTTTGCCGTTTTCCTTTTTTTTTTTTGTTGTTGTTTAGCTCTGGTTGTTGTGTGGTTTTTTGTTGTTGTTTCGCTCTGGTTGTTGTGTGGTTTTTGTGTTGTTGTTTAGCTCTGGTTGTTGTGTTTTTTTGT
>JBBBVT010000018.1:8362466-8377578 GCA_037177035.1 Craterocephalus eyresii | reverse complement strand
GGGAAAATACCTGATGCCAGTGAGCTGTTTACTATAAGTAGGAGGTCACTCTCTATGGAAGTAAAGACTGATTTTAACTGGAACAAGCTCTCATGTTCTCTCGCGAACATGAAAGTAGATTAAAATATATTGTGAGACAGCCATTTTATATGAATAAATCTGCAACAAAAAAATAATTGAATGATTTAAGGATATATTTTTTCATAAGAGTTTGGATTCGATTTGGAGTTACATATTCACTGTTACATGGTAGTCCATTTAGATTTTCATTTAGTTTAGTGCATCTCCTATCACATATTGTGATCACATTTTTTTTCTATTTTTTATTTAAACGAGTATAACACCAGCTCTAAGGCACAGCTGTAAAATATTCATGCTGTGTATTCAGCATTTTTTTATGCCCACACCTGTGAGGTGGGACAGATTATCTGGGCAGTGGAGAAGTGCTCCCTAATACAGATTTAGACAGATTTGTGAACAGCGTTTGAGAGAAATAGGTCTTTTGTGTATATAAAATGTGTTCGATCATTGAGGTCAGCTCATGAAAAATTAGAGCAAAACAGATGTTGCAATGATATATTTGTTCAGCGTAGTGATGCTTTCATTTATTGTTTTTTACATCTCTCATCTGTTCCTCAGGTATTACCAAATGCTCAATGCTTCTGCCACGTATCCTCAGGACTAGACCAGATCTGATCTGACCCTTATGGGAAAACTATTTTTGTGGCGCTATTTAAAGCCTATTTTCCCTGGTTAATTTGAAATAAAGCATGTGAATTCTACAGTTACTGTCATCAGAATTCCATGTTCACCACTGTAAGGTTTACTATGTCGAGACTGAATGTAGTCTCCATATTATAAAAGACAATAATGTTCAAACCTTCAATCTGTTGTTTTGCCCTTTCTTTCCACCTTTGTCAATATTCCTCCTGTATGTGTATTTCATGTAGTATTCTCTGTGATACCCAACATTAGCTGGTGCACACAAAGAGCTATTACCTGATTTATTATTTGAGTCAGATTTCTTAATCATTTTAGCGGCAACCTCACTCTTCAAACCATCAAGATTGACCCACTCCAGAAAAGTCTTGATAAAAAGGTAGCTCAACTTTCTGCTAAAAACAGTAAAGTTTTGGTTGCATGAAATAGACATGCTATGGTAAACATGTGTAAACAATGTCTATAAAAACAAGTGAAAACTACACTGCAAAAAATTTAACTGTCCACTCAAAGGACTGCACTTTTTACCCATACCACCTACGATATAAAGATCTCTGAAGTGGATTAATCACGTCAATAAAATCACAATTCTATGAATGTATCTTTCCTCATCCTTTTTTTGCTACCAGCAATGTAATTTTGTGAGATACTCATGTTTTAGAAATGACATACATTACAAATAAGTACTGCAAAGGACTTCATGTGTACTACCATATGTAAAACCTATGATAGGCAATCAGCATTAGAATATAAATCAGATATTGTGCATTCAAGCTTTTTCTTTTTACAGACTAACTCTTCAATTGTTGTGAAATGTACATTATACGTTCATATTATACACAAATAAATAATTTAGTATTTTTATTACAAAAAAGAAAAAAAAAAAAAAAACTTCACCAGGTTTGTAGCAGTGAGCAAGAGGTCAGTGAACTGTTGACAAAATTCATTTGTTGTTTACCCTGTGCATCATGGGCAATGTATATATTCACAAAAGCTAAATGTTTGCCTAAGTGTAGGAATGACAAAAACTTAATTTAGTCAAGCGTGAAGCTGAAGTTCAGTACCGCAGCAGGCACATCACTCAAACATGTCCAAGGTCCGAGGTGTTGAACTGGTGCTTAAGGAGTAACTACAGTGAGTGAACCACTGACTGGTTCTTTAATTAGAAGAAAATAATCCAATCAGACTTTAATGCTTTTTCATTGTAGATGTACCGTATTTAGTTCCTATACCATTGCAGCCCTTAACTTTTTTTTAAGGAACCACACTGCTTTTCCTAAGGGCTTTTAGGAATATATTTAGTACCTTGAGCTCTTTTTCCATCTTGGAATTCCCCTTTCATTATTATAACTTTTACATGACTTTTACTATTGATTTTGTTCTGAGTTCATAAAACATATAAATAATCTAACAATAAATGGAGGTTTTAGTTTAAAGGGACTATGCCCGATTTCACGTCCGGCTAGTTTTGGCGTGACGCGCTCTCTCTGCCAGGTTAATTTTCGGAATGTCCAGACTCCGATCAGCCAGTAATAGCGAAAAATGTGTTCCTGGTCATTTTCAAATGAACGCTTCCAACTTCCGCCATTCCCTTCAACAACGTGCGGCTGGCTGTACGTGAAGGGAGGGAGGGCCTTCGCTCAGTTTATGAAGGAAGCGGAGCTTCACACGCACAAACATGCACACGGAAGGAGACCACCCTTGTAAACAACATCATCGATATCAACACAGAGAGACAGTGTGTGACATCATGCTATGTTCCAGATTGATTTACACATCTAGAGATTCACATTGCACATTTTTTATTCTTTCAACCTAGAAATGATGAATTTTTGCTTTTTACTCCTTAAACCAAAGGAAGGAACAAAAGTTCAAAGTTCTGTAGTTTACAGCAAAATACAGCCCAGGCACCCGACAAAACCAGACCAGACCACAATGGTACACTGTGCACCAGTCTAACATAGCTGACCAGGTGCTTAAGTCCAAATGACTGGCCAATCAGATGGAAGATGGAGCTGCAGACCCAGAGGGGTGATGTCGCTGGAGGGTGGCCAATCACTTGCAAAAACTGGTACACTCCACTTTGCATAAAGGCCGACAGGCCCAGGGTTGTAAAATTCTCCAAGAACAACTTGTAGTACAAAGATAATAACTCAGTGATAACAATCAGAGCATCCTCAGCAATCCTTTATTATCCTCTCAAATATTGGCACACAGTTTTTTGTGGTTTTAAATAAAAACCCTAAAATATGCTTGAGGTAATTAGACGCATCCCGTCCTCTTGATGATCAAGACAGTGTAACATAGGCAAAACTTGGTGCTCATCAAAGCACAGCATCTGTTCAAGCCCATGGCTATATTAGTGAGTTTTCTACCTCTGTCCCAGTGGTGCCGGCTTTAATTAGCAGAGCCAAGAGAAAGAGACAACTTACCTGCCAACCTCTGCAAACATTATTTTTATTTTAAGCATCGCTGTTTATCTTCCACCCAAACACCAATGCATACTTTAGAGGAGTGCTTGATGTGTTATGTTTATAAAGATTTATTATTGTATTAGTGCGGTGGCGTCATTGTAATTGGACTTGGAAGATGTGTGACTGAGTGGAGAACGTGTCTATATTAACTACTTAGTCAATTGCCCCTCATACACAATGGGATGCCACTGTGTTTGTGGAAAGAGGTGGAAGGCCATAGACATTGGAAAAAAGCATGCAATGAAAGCTAATCAAATATTCATTTGACTCGGTAATTTTCATCTGATTATTGTTGTGATGTCCTGACTTAAGAGGATGATTTTTAAAGTTTCACCTGTTATTTTTCCAACAACCCCTTTTTATGCAGCCTGAGTGAATGATGCCATCTGCTCATTATCATTTAGATGTATTTGTCTGAGACAATTACCTTCATTGAGAATGCTAGACAGATCTCAGGACATGCGGCACGTCAACCGTCGTGTCCCTGTCCTGGACTAACCCCTGCAGTTCTAAAAGCACACAGATGACACTTTATCACACACTCGGCTGATAGCCCAACTCACTTTCAGATGGTTTGTTATTCTACGATGCTTATTGGGGAAGTAGTGCATGGTGAAGCCTAACCTATGAAGCGAGATGCACATGCATACATAAAACACACAAAACTGTCAAAGCAGGCCTTTTCAAAATAAGAAGAAACATAATTTGCCTATCATTTTTGAGTAAACAAATCCGGGCTTCAGTAGAGATGACAAATTTTGAGGTACAAGACGTCTCACTCTTCCACTCTGTCATTTTGGGGACACTTTCATATACACACATAAATAAACACAAAAACATGAGTGGTTGCCGGTCTTGGTGTCAGGCTGCTTGTTTAAGAAGTGGAGAAGTGTAATGTCAGTGAGATGGGAAACAAGGCTAGATTTCATTAAGATAAAGCTTCTCCACTAGCTGCTGAGGTAAATGTATTGCAGGTGATAAAAAGAGCAAATCTTGTTCTCAAAGGCTTTGCTCGGCACAGAATTTGAATGAGAATAGTGTCAACTCTTGGAGAATTGAGAGATGCATGTAGTTATCCTTACGCTACCACTTTGCTCAAGTGAAGCTGTTTCTCAGTGGCTCTACTGTGTTTCTTTATCTGCATGTGAATTTCAGGGTTGAGGACTCTAAGGGGAAGCTGCCCATGGATGAATAATGTTTCTATTCCATTTCTGTCTGGCTGCCTCTTGTTTTAATCGACATGTGAAAGTGCAAATCTTTCCCTTCTGCTTCACTTTCTGGAACATGCATCGCCTTTTACTTTCTCCCCACAGAACCACAGTCAGGAAACTTTTTTTCTCAACTTTTCTTTTAGAACTTCTTCATGTTCTTGTTGTCTCTTTGTATCTGCTGTTATTCTCAGTTGGAATCCGTTTAGACAAGACAGCAGGGTTAAAATCACAAGGGCCTATAAATAAAACATTTTATTGTTGATTTAGCTCTAGGTCTCCTGTCTGCTTGAGGGTTTTTTTCCTGACCGATTTTTAAGCAATGACTTTTATGTCTCAACAGCTGTCTTAAAGATGTATAGCAACATGTTTTGGAGTTTGTTACCCCCCTTTTTGAGACTGCAAAAAAGCCAACAAAAAGTGTTCCTATCATTTAGTACTCCCTTACAAGGACACACATTAAGCTGTGTTTAATTTATTCTCTTCTAGTCTCTTAGCAGATGCTTTTCCCAAAAGCAACTTACATCTGAGAGTGTGAACAACACTAGCAAAAATTCAAACAAGAGGGCACATTAAATGCTAGTCAGCCTGCTGAGTCCAGTTGGACCCAGGTGCTGTCATTTAGTGCTGCAGGCACGTTTTTTTTTTTGTTTCTTTTTTTTTCCTTCCTCCATACAATAGTCACTTGTTCAGTTATGAGACCATGATTTCCATTTACGCCATACCATCATCTTGGGTGTAAGTGTACGCAGATTGTTCAGAGCTGGTGCTTAACACAAAGCTAAGAGCACAGGTGCAAGCGGGTGGGTGATATATTTAATAAAACCCAATGCAAGTCTGCACCCCAAAAGACGCTCCTGATATATTTATTAATTTGACGTATTCCTTATTTATGTAACATTTAATCCTGTCACATATGTGCATGATTAAGAGAAGCATTTTTTGTTTGAATAGACTATAAGTTGACAATCATCAACATGGTACGGATGGTCAGAGAAGATAAAGTGGTTACATGGTTATAATCTTTATCTGCAGATAAATATTTTTAGGTCTTTTTATACTTTGCGGCACAGTACTGCCAGAGAAGTTTTGGTACAAAAAATAGGAAAAAGTTACAGAAGTCCAGTGAGGGGAATATGAAGCAACAAACAAAGATGGGAGGAGAGGTCACGACAGGGGAGAAATGTTCGGCTAGGGAGGAAAAGAGGGTTTCATAGGGGTAGTAATAAGGCTTGGAGCTGGCATTGTTCAGGGAACTAGGGCAGCTGTGCTCCAGACCCCAAGCACTGAAGCTGAACTAACGAGAATTGAATGGCCCTCCATGAAAAACCCAAGCAGCTTGGCATTGTGCATATTGTATAGACTCATACATGCACCATAACACATATTCAGCTTCCAGACTAATGTGAACTGGGTTCAATGCAAATTCAGGACATTTAGTGGATAGATCATTAGACTAAAGTTACAGTAGTAGTAGTAAATGACTTGTTGAACTTATGGCAAGTCATGACTGCACACTAAAACTGTCTTTTAAGAAAAAAAAGATCCCTTAACAAATGTGCATAAGAGATTGAACTTTTTTACTTTTTAAATTCATACTTAAAACGAAGATTTTAAAACAAAGGTATTACGGCTTCAATATTTATTTATTTTTTTTAGGAGGTTCTGTTCATGTCTACTGGTTATCTGAGCCAGAGTATTTCTTATCTCAATAAGTTTTTTGGAGGGTATTTTGCAAAGACTTATTTCTGTTCTCTTGGAATACTTTCTCTGATATTATTAGTAGGTTTTTTTCATGTGAACATATACTGTTCACAAGCATCTTTTGAATATCTCATTAACTTTTTAAAAGAGTGATTAAATAGAAAACAGCAATTGTGAGACTAATAATGTTTACAAATTGAATTAGTTGAAGCATTTTAGGCAAGGCAAGTTGCCTACAATGCCTTGCCTTGCCTTGCCAAGCATTTTAGGCTCCTTATTGAAATATTCTTATGAAATTGGATTATGAATTTATGTTTTAAGATATTTTGAATTAATCACTCATAAATTCAGGGGTACCAATAATTCAGGCCCTACCCGTATTCTGATATCTTAATTCAACTTCAGTATTGATTTGTTGTGAGGAGATTCAGTATCAGTAAATCAGTATCAGTAATTCAGAATTTTAGATGTTTGGTTGCACTCTTTATCGTATTTCCGGTGTACAGTTTTCCTTCTGCCTACCTACATCTTACATTTACTGATAAATACACATTTTATATTTCTATTGTCAGCATGCAGAGCTCAGTGAAAAGAAATATATTTTGTGTGTGTAAGTGTTGTATGTTGTGTGTGAGTAAACAACAAGTCTCCAACAAGTCCTATGTAAAAATCACATAAAAACACAATTCGCTATCGTAGAACCTTGGTATGGTAAGTGCATGGAGCAGTTAATGCTGGGTCAGGTTGATACTTTAGTGTGAAAATGCTGCTCAAAGAGATGGGCCTTGAGTTTGCTCTTAAGGGTAGAAACAGAGGATCGGACCGAGCTGATCTCATGCCACGTTGTGTTGGACCCACCAGGCGTATTTCAGCGGGAGAACGTAGCTGACGATCTTCCTGATTCCAGCCACTCTGATGTTCTTCCCTGACCGTCACTGATCCTCTTCTACAATTCATAGTCTGTGCAAGACTCTGGCTTGGAGGCCTCTCCAATGCTTCATCTAACCATAAACCAATAAGGTTGGGCAAAGCTGAAAACTGAACTCAGAGAAGATGACCATACTCCAGTTTCCTACTGTCCTGCTCCTGTGGTATTTTTCAAACCTTCCTGATTTCATAAATGTCCTGTTTTCAAGCTCCTCTTGCTCTGCATTTCACCCGAGTGCAAATTTGTTTGACCATCACTTGATGTCAGCCCGTGGTTCTTGAGTGATGAGTTTGCAGTTATGTATCAGCATGGTGGGGAGTCTGTCCTTGGAAAAAAAAAAGAAGCTGGACAAGTAGAGGACAAAAAAGAAAATAACAGCTATACACTCCACTAAAATCTCAGAAGATATGTTCTCCATGGAAGGGCTGACTATATCAGCATTATTATTAAAGCAGTGTTGGATCATCTTGACAGATAACAAAACAAAAGGTAGCAGACACCCAAAAAAAATTTAAAATAAATAAAACTCTGCGATTTCCATAAAGCTAGGGACTGAAGACTGAGAGTCTAAAATGCTGCAGGCTGTGTTGAAGAAAAAATATGATCATATTACATATTTACATCCCAACTCTACCAAGCTTCAAAAGCACTGTTTTTGCAAATCTGTATTTATGTTTGCAAGCTCCAATAAATAGTTGCACTTATTTCCCATTTTACAGGTAACACGGAGTGGCTGAAGACTTTTACACAGTACAGGGTCAATTAACACCTTGAAATCAGAAACGTTTCATGCTCCTTCAGTAACACACAAACATAACCTTTTTAAACTTGGACAGCTGATATCTGCCATAGAGGTCAATCATGATGAAGACACACGCTGACCATAACCGCACTCTAAGAATGTAGTTAGGATGTCCTCAGGGGCTCCACCATGCTTTACCTCTGTAAATCTGCCTAATGGTTAGAGATGAGAGCTAATGAATTTATCATGTACTTATGCCCATGCACATTCTCTGGTTCACACACATATACACACTCACCTGCCACCAAAGTCTACAGTAATAAGCACAGCAAATCCAGCTTGATTCAATTAGGGATGGATTAAGCCAAGACACTGATATGAAAGTTTGAGATATAACGTTAAGCATGTGCTGTATAAATGCTGACAGAGCATCATGGTGGATCAGTGAACAGAGGGAAACACTGAGTGCTCTGACCTCACTGGCATCCCATTGGTTGACACATATGTCCTCCAGCACTGGGATCACTGACAGTCCGTTTAGTTTTAAATGATGTGACTGGATGTGGCAGGACCTGGCTGTACAGACTCTTACCCAACTCGCCAGACGCAGTAAAAGACATACATACACACTCTGACAGTCAGTCTTCATCTGCCTGTAATCGTCCTACAATAGCTAACACACACTACTGTATTAACAAATGCACTTTGCTTTGTGGTCATTTTGCAGGCAACAGCTGCCTGAGTTGTTGCAACAGTTAACGCTGTCACATTGATTAACTAATGACTCAGGCCTTAAAAGGCTAGAGATGCTACTTGCCTTATAATGGAGTCTGGTTCTTGGATCCTGTACTGCTGTGAGAGACTAAAGAACAAATAAATAAACTAGTGAATAGCACATAAGACATGAAATTTATTACCTGTCCAGCTAATTAAATGGCTGAAGATATATGAAGGCAGGAGAGTGAGATGAGAGTGGGATAAGGAGCATAGAGAAAAAACAAGAGAAGCGAAATGCAGGGTCTGATGAACACCCCGTCAACCACCCCCTTCGTCTTTCCTGTGCGCACACACTTCAGTGCGACAAGTGACTCAGCTTGTGATGCATGAATGTGTTTGTGAAGGAGTGCAGATGTGCATGATGATGCATGTCTGCCTGTTAAAGAGGTCTCGAACAGAAAGGGCACACATCCAGGAACCCATGAGTTATCAATATTCCAGGCGGCTCCAATAGGCTTTTATAAACAGGAAGGTAAAAAAAATAAATTCAATCATAAAATGATGCTCTGCCAAATGGACTAGAAATGAATTGGCAGACATTTTGCCTGTGATTTGCAGTTTGACCATTGCTTCTTTACAAACGGATTTTTTGGGGATGGTTGCCATTTACAGAGGAAGTAATCACAGAGAGGTCGATTCATCAATATGTACGGCTGGTGTGATGTTGTTTGAGAACACCATGATGTTAAAGGAATACTGTGTAAATTTTTGGCCACTAGGGGCACTAGACCTGTGACTTCCCACAGGTCACATGACGCATCTGCAACATTAAACAGTCTTCCTGGTCTTGACTCTGGTCTGGACCACCTGACCTGAGTCTTTGGATTGAAGAGCTCTGGCAGGTTTATATCCTCTGAAAATATCACAGATGAATTCTGGGCCTAAACCGTTCTGGGATTTATAAATAATCAGATGAGTTTAAAATCTATTCTCTGACTGACTGGAGGCCAGAGTAATGACTTTAAAACTGGTGTGATGTGTTCAGATCTCTTAGTCCTGGTAAAAACTCTAGCAGCATCATCTGAGCTACAGATGTTTAATGGTCCTTTTAGGAAGTCCTGTTAGAGGTCCATTACAGTAATCCACTCTACTGGAGATGAATACATGGATGAGTGTCTCCTACTCTTTCTGGGACACTAAACTTTTTATTCTTATGATGTGTCTGACATTTCGATAACTTTAAAATGTTTGCAAGATATTTATATTGTCCCTTTATTTTATTCTGCAAATAAATAGATTAATAAACAAATTAATAAATTAATTATGTACACACACACAGAATGTACTGTTCAATCAAGCAGACAGGGAATTTAGAAAAAGTTGCATCTGTGTCAATATTACTGTTTAGCTTAAGCACTGTTTAATCCCAAAGACGTGAAGATGGGTTCTTACTTTTTCTTTTCAAATTATTCCTCACACTTTTGTGATTGTGGCCAGATTGTTTTCAAGGTTACCCTGCACTTATCAGTCCATTTATTTGAGTTCTTCAGGCCTTATTTATTCCTCCAATAAACATGGTAAAACAAAGTAAAATGTCTAAATAAATAGCCTATAACAGATACCAAAGCAGGATAATGTAAATTATTTTAAGACTTCCCCCTTTTTGAAAAATATAAAAAATAAAAGCCACAGGACTCAGCTGGGGAAAAATGCAATTCTATTTCCATTAGGCTATTATCCTCTCCCCAGCAGTGAAGTGGGTGTCTTATCAATGTGTTCTATTAGTAACTAATTTAAGAAGAGGTATTACACTATTTACTAGTCTGATTGAGACCAAAAGGCTTTATCTTGCTCTAATTTCTCTTTGATGTCTCACCTTGTCTTATTTAGTAGACCAGACCTTTACCTAACCTTTCTTTTGTTTCAATCTCCTACTCTTAAACCAAATAGCAGATGATTACGATTCAGGGGAGAGCATGTGCTCTTTTTCTGTACATGAACGTTTGTTGGCCACCCAGGTAAGCCTAACAGAACTGTGAGTTGTGTAATGTCATGGAGGATTTAAAGAGGGGTTGCAGGCATGACCACCAGATAAGCTTTGATGCGGATTTCGACAAACCTGCTGGCAAACAAGAATGGAAAAATAAAGAAATATGGATGTCCAGCTGTTCCCGACATGATGTTTGCCTGCTGTGAAGAACACCGTCAGAAGGGCTTTCTATCCATCTGCCCATCTGCCTCTTTCATCTTGGCAGGCAGGGCAGTAGAGAGTGGGCTGAAGAGAAAGAAACACACATGAGATGAAATGATGTGGAATGGAAACAGCTAAGATTTCCTTTCTGGACAGCTGAAGCCACCTGTGGACATGGCAAAACTAGACATGCACACCTGTGAATCTTTTAGATTTATTAAACCTTGCTATAACTTGATTCATTGAACTCTCAAACTATTTCAACCATATTATTATTTTTGGCTTTAAAGAAAAATTGTTTGCTTTTCTATTTATTTATTTTTATTTTTTTCTGTTTTTTGAAGTTGGGTTTATATAAAGTATTTATCAGCAGCTGGGGTCTAACTTGCAGTTCACAGCAGTCTGTGTGCGCTCAGTCCTGAGATTCAGGCAGAATTTCTGATGGGCTGCCCATGCTAAACACTGCTCAGATCATGAACACAGCAGGGGCTGATTTTTGTCCTTTGAAACAACTCAAAACCTATTACATTACCAGGAGTTTTAGTGAATTCTAGGTGGTGACATTTATTGACTCTATCACTACATTTTCTTTGTCAAAAGCCATATGCATCTACCTCTCTAAAAAAAAAAAATCATGTTTCCCAAAAAATACAGAAAAATTCATCAAAGCTGTAAGTTATTCCAAGATTTATGTTGTCATTGTCCAAAGAGCCTGAAACCATTTGACGGTGCATTCAAATATTTGGGATTTTAAGGTTTCTGGGTGTTTGTTTATTTGTTTTATTTTTTTTTTGTTTTTTTGGATTTGTTACTCTGGTGGCTCTGGTCAGAGCAGAGGTTTATTGACTCATCCATCAGGAATCCTTCCATCATCCCCGAACTGACAGCTTTTTGAATGTTGGCAGAGTAGGCGCTTCTCACAATGCGACTAGCAAAATAATCAGAAGTGTCAGTTGTGATGACAGTTATTTTAACTTTGGTGCATAAATTGAACAAAGCCTTTGTAGCTAACGGAGCCATCTCATTTCCAGTGCAGGATTAAAACATGACCTTTCATTAGATGTAACCCAAATATAGTCTTCAATGTATTTTGTATTTGTGATCAACAGTGGTAATGTCCTTTTTATTTCTCCTAATAGGCCTGTCAGGTGTAATAAACAGACAGAGGCCCATTAAATGTTTTTTTTTTTTGTTTTTTTTTACCCTTGCAATAGGGGATATCTTTGCAATTGCATTACGAATATGGATTTAATCATTCAGATTGATTGGATCCAAGCCATTAGGAGATTTAATCTTTTCAGAACAGTAAACTAAATGATTCAGCAACTCAAATATTTTAGTGGTCATCACCTTTTTTTAAGTTGGGTTTCAGCATCCATATACAAGAATATAGCAGCGACAGTGATAGATACCTACGGATGAAACATGCATATTTATTGAATAAAGCATGGAAGTTGAATTTTGTTTCACGGAACAAATGTACAGCAGGGACAGAATAAAAATGAAGACTCCAACACTCTCCCCGTCTGAAAGAGTATGTTTAAGTGAAAGACTTCGTGGAAAAAACACTAAAAATTTCAACCCTTGCTTTTTATGCTTCTATCATGATGGCTACACTGAACTTGCATTCTATTTTTCACTAATGTATAAAGTGCAGTGAAAAAGTTTCATTTTTTTTTAATTCTATTTTTTGTGTCACATCAAATTGTCAGATATTTGATAAAAATCAAGTATGAAACAGATGCAGTAAGATTTAATATGAAATTCAATACATAGTCATTAGGGCATTTTATGAAATGAAGGGAAAACGTTCCCAACAGTTGGATCAGTGTGAAAATGATTAAACTTAGGAAGTAGATCTTAAGAAACACTATAATGTAGTAGAAACTAGTTGCAACCCCTGAAGACACAACCAGGTCAGATTTCTACCTGCCTGGTCCAATGAAATAAGGTAATATTTTCAGACATCAGTTTCACACAGTGCCACGACAGTATCATTTTCAAAGGAGATAAGAAAGGTGGTTTACAGGTCTATAAATGATATTTTTTTTGTATCTGTAGGACTCCACAGCTTTAAAGTGAGACGTTTTCTGCAAATAGAGAAGACACTTTACTATACCCTTCAAATCCCTTCAGCAGCTCATTGAAAACGCACCCACAAAAAGAAAAGGACAAGACCCAAGTGGTGTCTCCCAGTGCAGTCAAAGCCAAACAGTGGACACAATTTACAGGTAAATCCACAAGCAGAACCAGCTTAAAACTCAGAAGAACATAAACCCAGTAACATCAATGCAGAATTTTCAAATGATACTCTGTAATGAGCCACACTGGAAGGATATTCTGTGCGCTAATGAATGGGAAATGTTTACAGGACAAGGGTCATGTTGTCTGGTACAAGCTGAAGACAAAATTCCATAAATATTGCATCGCACCTTGCTGTTTAACATGAATGTTGCATGTTTGGATATGTTTTGGTGCTTCAGGGAGACTTTGAAAACATAACTTCTTTTGAATGTGAAATTCCTGAGGGAAGCGATTAGAAGTTTGACAGTTTGTATCAATATTCACACCCAAGGTTTTCAGCATTGTTAGACAGATTTATTGTTCATTCCACATGGTGTGATTCTTTTGTGGTGTTTTGAAGACCTGGTATGTTTACACTGCATGAGGAATCTGCAGCTTAGGGTTCAAGAAAAGTTCTTCCCAAAGTTGGCCTGAATACCTGAATTACTTTGATTATTTCAGAAAAGAAATATTATTTAACTTGTAAGAGAATCCATGGAAAAGAACTTGCGGTTATTTTTCACAGCCAGGTGGGCAAAGCAGACTGAAGCAGCAGGAGTTACATGGATCATATTGTATTGTTAATAATTAAAGAGTGAGATGTCTATATTGGAGTACTTGATAGATATCATTCAGATGGTTTGGGGGATAAGTCTGGCAAAAAACAAAACAGAACTGTGAACCCTTATGGAGATCACATGTGTAGTCAAACTCCATCTTCAGGATTAAAAAAGCAGTATAAAACAGGGAAGGAAACAAGAATTTGATAACAATAGATACTACTAAAACCTGACTTAACCTACAATATGACAGGTAACAAGACATGTATTACGTCTATTACAGGACTAGTTAGAGCTAATCAAAATCAACAGGACCTCCAAATGGCTCTTTTAAATAGTCTATGATGGCTAAAGTAGTTTACAAAATCAACAACAACAAAAAACAGAAATAAAAGATTGAAAATCCATAGATTTGTAAGAGGCTAACTTCTAGATTGTTTTGTTTTGGTTAAAGCTGCACCTACTAAAATTGGCATTTGTCATGACTTAAATGAGGCAATTTTCTTTTCAAACTGGCAGTAAAGGTAGAGAGTGAGTTTTTTTCTTCATTACGCAATTACCATTTTAAAATGTGTTTTCTCTTTTTCCCAGAGGAAACTTTTGTTAAGATTTAAAATTGGATCAACACATTTAGTGCTATGGTATATTCACAAAAATCACGAGGGCGTTGAAACACTTTAATACAGCTGTGGTGTCTGAAAGATGAATTTTCTAATTAGCTTTTACAGCAAAACATGCCTATTACTATAAACTACAAACCAAATGTCAAAGGGATGAATACCTACTCTTTGTGGTAAACCTGTTACAGTTATAAAGTCATTAATATAAAGTGCTATGGTTTAATTATGAAAAGAAGAATTTGGTGTTCAGATTTTTGTTTTAAAAACTAGAAATGCAGTGTATTTGTTTGAGACACTCAAGTTAAAAACAAAAAAAAAGAAAAAGAATACTAGATAGTCATGAAAATAAGGAGAGAATGAGTGAACAGTAACTGTACTGATGCTTTGTTTCTGCTGTCAGGCTTCATTTTTTTACTCTTCAGTTATAATGACAATGTAAATGAGCCATAAGTACTGTATTTGCTAGCATGCTAGCACTGTCATTTGTTAATTGCTTTCTGAATTACATGCCCCCTCCCCATCTCACATCCCACTCCTTTTAGCTTGTTATTGACACAAAACTTGTAAAGGAAGCCAATGAGTCCTATATCAATCATTAACCACACGTGTTTGATGGCAGCAAAGGCCTTTTCAGTCCTGCCACCAGGGTCAGCAGGCTTTGTAAATTGCTCAAGTGAATTTTCCAGACATGCTGATGAATCAGCGGTTTGATTCAGACAGTTGTGCAAGGCCAGGAGTGTTTGAGCAGAAGAAGATGATTGGGTGAAATGAAGGCAGGGACAAACAGAGGGCTGAGGGAGAGCTCAAAAGCTGCATTAGAATGGGCAACCATCCCATGTAGTTGTTTTGATTGTTTGTTTGTTGGGATCCAGAGAATATTTTTGTATTTTCACTCCCCTGCTACTCTGTCCTGTCATTTCTCTGAGCCTCTCTGAATTCCATCCTTAACCTAAACTACTCTTTGA
>JBBBVT010000018.1:8270714-8286818 GCA_037177035.1 Craterocephalus eyresii | reverse complement strand
CGCTGAGTTGTTTGGACGGACTAAAGTGCAAAACAAGAAAGCACATTAACTCCTGTCTGACTCGCTCTACATTGTTTTCTTTATTTAAACAAAACAATGCCTCTCTACCTCTCCCAACCAACAAACCACGCCCCTCTTTTTTTTTTAAAGAAAGGAAAAACTCCTCTTCGAATCGTACAGTTTTACTTTATTTATTACTGTTAAACAGAGAGCATGTTCAAAATTATGTAGGCCTAAAACAGTACTATTATATATTTTCTAAAACTAATGCAAACATGACTAGTTCATGATGGGGTGTGCTTGTGCAATACAAAATGAGCTCAGCTAAGAACCACAGCTTATTCCAATTATTCATCGTTATGATCCAAAAAATAAAGATTTTAATGCAAGCCATTTTTATTTTGATGCAACTTCTTTGAAAAGCAGCAGCAGCCTGTCTGCAGCGGCAGGTTGCAGCGAGTGGTTACCGTCTGTGGAAGAGGAAAAAGAGACGTGGACGAGGTGGAATCCGCTCCGTGTCACGTACCAGAAGAAGAGCAAACTGGAGTCCTTTTGGGTCTCACTGCTCTCTCCGCCTTGAGAATGCCAGACCGATATAAATCCACGTTTTGTCACTGGAAAAATAACGTTGTTTCTTGGAGGTAATACTGGCTTCTTGTCGCCTTCGGTCGGACGCTTCCCACTTCTACCGCCGTGAGTCTCTGCCATCTTGAGTGCAGGCGCTGCGCCGTATCTCCGCCCTGTACGTGTTCGTACATGGACGTACATGCACGTGCAGCCGGGTCGGCTAGTAAACACAGAGCTGGACATCAACACACAGAGGCGCTGTGTGACGTCGCACTATACTCCAGATGAAAATACACACCCGGTTCTTCAAAAAAAGATTTTTTAATTCCTTCAGTTTCAAATTAATGAATTTCGCTTTTAGCTCCTTTAATGTGTAACAAACTTAGAAACAGAGAATGCCAATACCTCAATATTGAAAAAAAATACATATTTTAGTAGCTGGTCTTATGTCATTCATAAGAATAACTTACTGCTGTGAGATTGGAAATGTCACTAAAGATGAGAAGACTACAGGGGTCTGATGCAAAAGTTTAATATTGTCTGATTGCTTGTCTTTGTTGTTGATTCTTGTTCTTTTTCTTTTGTGTTTCTTATCTACTGGCTGATTTTGTGGCTTTGCATACTGTTATTGTTGATTTACTGGAGTTTTAGCCAAGAGCATTATATTTTCAACACCGATCCACAAGAAAACACACCTCCCTTGGTAAGAATTAAGGACATGAGTGAGTGCATTTTAGAGAAGGTATACAAAGTAAATTCTGAATGCTGGTAGTTTGATTTGGTGCCTTAAATTCCTGGTCCAGCAGTTATAAATCCTCTTAGAACTCATTTCAATTATGTACCTCCAAATTGTGCATGTTAAACTTTTGCCAGAAATGAAAACTTTTTTTATACCTTTAAATTGCTCAGGATGCAGTACAGCTCTGCCTTTTCTTCCTAATTCACTGAACTTTTGAATAGGATTGTTTCTAAAATGCATGCAGTTCACTAGTACATTTCTATATTGTATTAAAAATGTTACCTCAGTGTACCCTGACAAAACAAAATATAACAGTAACAATTAGACAAAACAGCTCTGGAAGTGCTAGATGAGCAGAATGAAGTCTGAGCTGGGTTGAAGGGTGACTGGAATCTCATTTGCGATCAAAGTAGCTATCCCTGGGAGCTTTGGGCATTGTAGATCTTCGAATGTACCGAGCTCATACAGTTAGCAGCTTCTGGTAGTGCAGCTTGCTAATTGCATTAGCTTCTAACTTGGACTTGTTTGTGCTGTGTGCTTAGAGTTCATGCTGCTAGCTCCTGGATTAGCATACTTCCATGTCCTTTCAGGCTTTGAACTCTAAGAACAAGCAGGCAAGCTATGCTGCCTACCGCAGCTAGCCACATGCTGCTGCTCCCTCCCCAAGCTCTTCTCCACTTAGCCTGTGTTAACTAGTTTTTTTATTTCCTTTGCTCCTCACCACATACAAATTGGATGTACTCCAGAAGAATTAGTTAACAATGGTTCTTTTAAGAGTCTACATAAAACATGCAGGCTTTCATCCTTTGCCTTTCTCAGATGATACATGACTCTTTGCAGATTCTTAGCAGAAATTTTCAGCTATGCACTGATGGCTGATTTCAAGTCTGATAATGAATGTAAACGGAAAAAAAAAAACTGAAATTTTGGAGTGACCTGGAACACTACCTCGATCCAAGAATATTTAAAAAGATTCTTTACAATAGAGAGAGAGAGAGAAATATTTTTTAATCAGAATAGGGATCTGGTCAGATCCTTGAGAATCGGTATCCTGCAGGTATTAGATGTGTCCCTGTAGCAACACACCAAAGCCAAGTCATTAACAGACTTGAGCAGAACGTGACACCAAGCCGTTAAAGATCACTTTCATCTGAATCTAGTGTTGCAGAAGGAACCTGCGGGACATCAAGAACTTGAGTTGGTCTCACATTAGAGCTTTCATTCATGCCCTCAGTCATTGGGGGAGATCTGCTCTCTCTGAGTGCTTCTAAATTCTATATTCTATATTAGATTCTACAGTATATATCTACAGTACCATCTACATTTTTTTTTTAATTTCAAATATTCTTGAACACTTTTCCACTAACAGTCATTTTGTTTTCCATATTATTTTCAAGCTAGCGTTATCTTTCATTTAATTCTTCAGGTGTATTTATTTGTTTGTCTCAGTTTTACATGTATATCAGTAAATCAGGGAGTAGTATTTCAAGGAATGTCTTTGGGGAAGCTCTTTGCCAATTGGTCATTGGACACTGAAGAAGTCCTATCCTAAGGGCAGGGATGCCTATGCAAGCCTCCATGACTCTGCTATAATAGTAGAGCAGCTTGCGTCCACAGTTAAGAGATGGATTTTGAGTGGAGTGAGTAGAACATTACCAGTAATTGCTGACTTTCAACAGGGGATTATAAAGGAGCACTCACTGAAGGTTAGATTTTTAACCTTCAGGCAACCTTTCTTCAAAACCACATAGCTCAGCAGAAATATCTGTCCGCCCTTCACATACACTTGCTTTATTTAGTTTGGTTAAGTGATTAAAATAACTCACGGTTGTTTCATTGTCTGACAAAACATTACATTATAAGCACATAACTACAGTCAATTAACACACTATGTGGCTCAGAAGCTGTATTTTCATTATTTTAATCTTTCTTTTCCCTTTCATGTGACTGGCTATTCTTTCAAAATGAAAACTCTTTAAGCTGCACTCCTGAAGTTTGGAAGATTTTTTTAGTGAGATGCTCTTTAACGATGGTAATATCAACATGCATCTTGCATTCTACCTCCTCTCTGAGCTCTCTCCAGCCACGATGTATGATACTGCGGCATAAAGTGAAATGCTGCCGTAAAATTAAACAGTGACCTGGAAATTATGAAAAAAGTGGAATTTCTCAATCTTGGATGCTGCTGGGCAATCATGACTTGAGGAATGTTCAAAATAAATGTCACCATGCCAGCAAAATGAGTCAAACACTTATTTTTAAGGTGAGAAAGTACATAGCCTTCATCCATCTTCATCACTGCCTGGTTTGGATCAACCACAAAACTGGACTGGTAGAGACTACAATGGACAATCAGAACAAGCAGAGAAGGTGACTGGGGTTGACCCACCTCCCATAAAGGACTTGTCCAGGATTAGGAAATAGACAGGTGATATCTCTGCAGACCCCTCACACAGACTTTATAAACTTCTCCATCCGGTGGGCACAACAGAGGACTGTCAACCAAAACAAAAGAGATCTTGGGGGGGGGGGGGTTATAACTGCCGACCCATTTCAGAACCTTGCCCCCCACCAACTCTTTCAACTTTTTTTTCTAAAATTATACTTCTAAAAACACATCATAAGAAAGTCCAATAGCCTCTCACACGCACTGCAACGTTAATTAAAAAAAGGATAATTAAAAAAACCTAATAATCTTTGACCGTGAAAACTTAGTTATGGCCCCAGTATCAAACCTCCTGCAGTGCTCAGAGCATATTTCCCTGTTTGCTAGTTGTGTTTCTAATACTCACGAGAGCAGTTTATGATGAAATTAGATATTAAAAACAGTTTGGAAAGTTTCTATTTCAGAGGGTGAAGTTTCAGTGACGAAAATGAGAGTGATCAGTTAAATCAAATTACATCCTGACTATAAGATGGAAAATAACACATGGGCTAATAATAACACTTCAAATGTTTATTCCAGTGCAGACTTCAGATGACGCATAATGATAATCCATGTTTAAATATTTGCAGGTGTATTATAAAGTCAAATATATGAAGCTTTACTGACTAATTTATTTAATTGGTAATTCTGATTAAAATTGACTCAAATCTTATGACAGAAACTCTTTCAAAAACATTTCCTGGCTATCAGATTGAAAATTTATTCTGATCAAGACTGATCAGATAAAGTGGGGAGTTTACATGATGCATTTTATGCCGAATAAACATTTGATAGGGTCAAAAGTACCCCATTTAAATTTAGTTTTTTCCCACAGTTCCCCAGACCACAACTCATGAACAATAATGCAGCTTGAAGCATATTTGCTTATGTCTGCACTACCTCAGCCTGTCAATATATACATATATGTTCTTATTTCTAATGATTTTAAATTATTCTTTTACTTTTGTACTGTACAATAAAAGCAAAAATTCACTGGGGTCCTTGTTTTGTGTACACAGTCTTGGTAAAAAAAAGGGATTCTGAGTCTGAAGGGTTTTTGACACTCTTAGGTACGGCATAGCATGTACTCTTCCTGGAGGTGACTTTTTTTAAATAAACAAATCCCTTAATTTATTTATGTGATATCTTTCTCTCAACCAGTAATACACTGAATAATAACTGTTTGTACCACATAGTTCTCTGTCTACTTCACATTTATAGTGTGATGTTCTGTCATCAAAGAAGTACTGCCACGCAAAAGAAAAAGGTCCACAATGGTTGTAGTGTGATTCCATGGTAAGTTTACTGGTTTGATCTCCAGATTCCCCAGTATCCTTGAACAAGTCTTTGAAACCCACACTTCCCTAACATGTGATTCTCACTTGAGTTTCATATAAAACCATCTGCTGAGTTAATGTAAAAAAGCACAATTAGGATTAAAGTTTTTTTAATTGTGTTTGTGTTTTTTTTTTTTATGACTCAAGCAATAATAGATACTGGCTTTATCTTTTAATCCAATACTACCTGGAAAATCATCATACCGTTACAGAATATTTTTCAACCTTTCTAACAGAAGAACATCAAACAGTATGATTGCCTCTAGCTATTTTGTACCTATATTGACTGCAAGAAGAAAATAGAAGACACAGCTTTCTTTGAGGTAAGTTTATTTAGAGCCTTTTTCATCTGTCGAGTCATGCTAGTGGCACAACTATACAGATGAATTGTTGGTCCAACACTTTGATCAATGCTCAGATAGCTGAGGAACCACTGAAAGGATTGCCATGGGATGATATAGACACTTTTGATCCCATGAAGGTGAATCCTATTGAAGTTATTTATCACGTAACACTGACTTCTAACACCTGACTTCAGACAACTTTTTAAAACAATTTTCATGATTTTTTCCTCAACTGATTTAAGGAAAATATATGAAAACATCTCTTTCTTTATGAGTTTTTTTGTCTTGTTTTTTTGACATTTTTTAAAAGTGTTGGGATGTTGTTATTGTTATGGGCACTACTGCTTTTGTCATGTCTTGGAAATTGATCTTGTTTGGCTTGATGAACTTGATTGTTTTTGTCAGCAGGTCATTCCAGTCTCATTTAAAATGAAAACACTGAAAAGTGACAAATGATTGCTTGAAAGAGCTTGCAAGCAAAATCGAGGCAAACTCTGCCACCAACCATCAATGCCAAAAATTATGCACTGAAACAAGGAAAACTAGGATGTCCACAAAGTAGTTAGTTGTTATCCAAAACAAAGTATATCTTGCTGGACAATGTAAAATGGCTTTGACAAAGGCACTAGACACCCATATCATGTGTTGTGCTTTTGGAGTTGTTGCTTGATAACATCTGGATTTTCGTCATGGTTCAGGAGTTGATTTCATCCCAAAAGAAAAAAAAGGTCTACAACATACATTTCCCATGTGTGATCGTCCATTCCAGATGCTTCTAAGCTAAGAGAAGCTGATAGTCCTCTGGAAAAGGTTTAGATAAGACTCCTTTGATGCACGGGAAAGTTTCAAGTGGCACTTGTGAACGTAATAGGTCTTGATAAAGGTTTCATACCCATTGTACATGTTAACAGCTTTTCAGTAATAACAGTTCTTTATGCAGAATCCCCCCGGGGTGTCAAAGGTAATGGTTGACTGGTTAAGGCTAGCTTTTCAGCCTTTACACTGTCTCCAGATTTCTTGTAATGTTAAGTGATTTTCTGCATTGTAACAGGAGAAATATACAACCACATCCAATCTCTATTCAGTGGTTTGATATTGGATAAACTCAGTGGCGTTTTCTCCCAGAAGCAAAGGGAAGCACAGCCTCCTCTGTTTATGTTTATGTCCACTATTCATTTCCAGACTGTCATTGTTCTGAAACTCTTCGTTTTAGAGCGAATATAAAGAGGATTCTGCCTCGCCGTTTCTCCAATCGCCGTCTTTCCATTGGAACAGCGCCCACTTGGGGTGAATCACTAATTTAAATCATATCGCGTCAGAAAGGAGGCCAGACCAGGCTGGCTTCCCTTGTAGACTATTTTTTTCAATGATCAGCCAATAAGATGAGACAACGTCATGCCACTACCGGAACTTGATTAGTTTATCGGAGGTCAAGGGAAGCTAGACGCTTCTTTGCATCCCACCAATCAGACCAGAGACGTCTGTCCATGAATCATGATAGAATCACATTGCCATTAGCAACCCCAGCACACTCAGAGTGACGATAGAAGGTGACGATTTGGAGATATATATATATATATATATAATTATACATGCGAGTGACGAGCTTCCTCAGTAATTTTACCCACAACACGACACTGGATAAACTGGACAGCATTAGTTTTATGAGGTTTTTTTTCATGCTGCAGCAAGGCTATTTTATCATATAGGAATCACATTTTAATTGGCTCGACAAGAGGGTGCAGAAGTAATCTTCTCACCAACATTAGAGCTAAAAAAGCTCAGAAGCATAATGAATGTGCAACTAACAACATTCTAGTCAGCCACCACCATTTAAGCTAAATGTTTTTAAAAAAAATAAAATTCTAAATAAAACTTAAAGATTTACTAAATTCAAGAATATTTTGGTCTTTAGAAACGCACAAACTGCTTCATTCTGACGGTCAAAGTATCTTTGAGTTGCTGAAGTTGTACTATGGGGGATAAGACTTGATCCTTTGCAGGGATATTGTTCAGATCAGTGAGTATTTCCTGTCATTAAAGTTGAGCTTTAAGAGTTTGACTGGACCTTCAGGAGCCCACAGCAGGAAAACCTAAATGCTTTCACGTGTCTTTTTATCTCAAATCTTTTGTGTGCTCAGCTGTTTCTTCCATTTTGCCACTGTGTACATTTGAGCTAAAATACTGCAGTCATAATAGCAACATGTGCTCAAGTGAAAAGACTCTGGATTCATGTTCTGCTGTTTCCCGACATTTTAGTATTAATAATACATGAGTCTCTCTCTCTTTTCCCAGCAAACAATAAATTTGCCACCACTGCATCAGCAGAATTCCATAAGAATAATGAAAAGATGATGTTAAGTCATAAAACTTCCTGTAATGACAAAAATGGATGCTTTTATCACATCAAGTAAACAAAATGCATTACTGAGGAAAATGGGCCGAGCTCTGCTCATCGACATGTCAGAGTTTTGAAAAAAGAACACATAAAAATGTGAAGAAAACCATAAATACAGTAAAAAGTTCATCAACCTTGGAAATTAGTCACAAACTAGTCAACGCTGCCTAATGGCTGCTTGGAAGTTATGACATGGTTGACTGATTTAATGATGCACTCTGATATAATATCAAAGATTCTCATTTGCATCTCATAAATAAAGAGATGGAGAGTGAGGTGTGCGCTTTGCATTTCACTGTCAGTGTACAATATGCTTCTATGTTGGGTACTGTGACTCTCAAATCAGGAAGGCTTAATTTATTTTGGGGTTCTATTAATAGCATTCAACTTAATCTGCATAATAGTACTGGTTCGTAACTGGGTGTGAGTGTTAGGTTGTTATTCATTTTTAACCTGTAAAGATAAGCAGCACTGTGAAACAAGTTCTGGGTTGTAAAAGTATGTTCTGATGCTTGCAATTTTTGTTTTCTTTTTCTTTCCTCTATTCTTTCAAGCCCTTGGAATAAAAATAACATGTCAGAAAAAGCACAAGCTGAACTTAAAAACATGACTGAATTTTTCAAAAAGCATCCCCAAACCAAGGATGCCACTTTGAGAGCATTTACACTTCAAAATCTTTTTTTTTTCCTGCCAAGACATGATAGCTTCAAGGGTTTTTCATACCCCTCATGCCTTCAGTAATACATGGAGATAATACTGTTGTTGCTATTTTGAATTGAATGCCCCAAGCACTCGTAGTATCTAAGAGCATCAACTTTGACTAAAGCAACTTTAAAACCAAAATATGTTGACAAGCATTCATAATATTTCCATGTTATTTTCTATTTTTCTTCAGTATGTTATATAGGTTTTCTGTGCATGCAGTTGCTCATGTTAATACCAAAAGAGAACCATTATTGACCCACATGTAAAACTGTGATCACTCCTTTTCTTGCATTATTTAGCTCGAACCACCATGCAGTAGCCTTAGAAGCTAGTTAGTAAGCCCTTAAAAATACACTAGACACCAGAAGCATATCATATGAAGCAGGTTTAAAATGCTTTTTTCAACCATTTGAGCCTTGAACCTATTTAATCAAATCATTTTACAATATGTGGACATACCATCTCATTTTTAACTCAGATAAAATAAAGCAGAACAAAATTACAGTTCCAGTAGTTTGGCCCAGTTTGGCACCATCTGTTTTTAAAGCCTTCTTACCTCCAAAAAAGTGAGAAGGAGACCAACATCATGATTCCCAGCCAGCCCACCACAGGGGTAACCACCCATCCACCAAGAAGACGGCACAGAAAAGACCCAGCCTCAGCGCCTAGGGGTCAATGTGCACAGAGCCCAAGGGGCCTAGGGATGACAACCGCTGGCCCCGCAGGCGTTGGCCACCCGAACATGAGCAGAACGTAGGGCCCCGTGCCCCATCCATCTCTAGTCCAGGTGGCGCCCCAGATTAAGCTCCGCCTGGATGACCACCCAATGCAGGCCAGCATGCAGGGGACCAGAGCCCCGCCAACACAGCCCCCCTTCGTGTCGGGAAAACAGGTGTGTAAGAAACCCCCACCTTGTGATGCCACACTTATAGCCCCACTCACCAAACACTACGAAGGGCCCCTCATAAAGCCATGTTTGCATGTGTCAGAGTTTTCCATGTATTTAAGACTAAATGCAATCATTTATAACTAAATTATCAAAATATGTTCGCATGAAATTTTACAGACTACAACAGTTATAATTCTGTGGTTTGATCTAAGCCTACATCCTATCTCAGAGGGAGAGAAGTGGCCAGGACAATACAAAAAAGGGCAGAAAGTGTCCCTGAAAATTCCTTTCTGCTTTCCGAAGGAAACAGAAAAGCATATCATACATAATTAATTCGTACTGCAGTCACCCACCATGTGACAATGCTGTTTAGACAGCTTTTCTTTCTCCATTTTTTCTTGTGCTTGTTGGGGGTCATGGAAGTCCCAGTTTTGTTGCAACAGCATGTTATACTCAATGAATATATCAGTCTGTCCAGCCAAAACATGAAACATTTCTCTCTATTTTTTCATATATTTCATGACCCACTCACCACCAAGTATGAAATCCATTTAGTGTATGCACTATGTCTTTTTTTCTGGGTCACTAAACAGTTTGCTGTGATTCTTTGTGAGCCCTGCTATTAAAAGATTGCACATGTATGAATTATGGATGGACTGTTTAAGGCTAAAATTGAACCAAAATAGAGATTTCCTTTTTTTAGAAAAAAAGTGCATGCAGTGGGAGTTAAAGTTGTGTTCCTTAAACAGACATGCTGTGCCCTTATTGTCAGTACAGTTTGTGCTTATTGCTCTCATGTTTTACTATTTATGTAACACTTACAAAGACCATGCAGCTGCGGATAGTAGAGTTGCAAGGTTACACATACTTGCTTGTACAGCATTATACAGTGAAAAATATTTAAATTCAGACATATAGCTTTATTGATAATGGTGTCCTTTTTTCACTTTCTTCTTTCTCACACACAAATCACAAACAGACTTGAGACTAAGGCCCGTAGCCTTTACCTTTTAGTGTTTGCGGTGCTTATTGGAGCGTGCTGTCTGTGCCTCGACCGAGCTCTTAACAATGGCCTCGGCAAAAATCCCATTTAGTTAAGAGCACATGGAAGACCTGTCTTGAGGCCAAACACAAAGCAGTAAAACGTCAAGGAAGAGCAAAACAGAGAGAAGAATCAAAAGAGGAGACAAGACACAAGAGCACCTACTGTAGTTGTCCAGTTTGTGAGAATGGGTTATTTGTTATTTGAAGGTGAAACCTAAAACAAGCTTTCGTATCCGGTCATCTCTACTTTAACTTATTTCTAAACTTTTAACCTTTTTTAACCACTATCAGTTTAAGTTTACAACTATAACAGTACTACTACACAATGCCCTCCCTCCCTCTGAAAGTCCAACTCTTCCCCCATCCCAGAAGACCAGGCAATCTCCCTCTCATCCTGATTCCCTGTTGGTATTGTCAAAATGATGGAAATAGCAGCAATTCCTCAGTGACTGCAGCTCTCTAATGGTGATGGGTGTTTTCTGCTGGCATGAAATTGCTAACTTATCTCCTGGAGGGCAAGATCAACCGTCATCACTACTGTCACGGCAGGTCTTATTAATTGCCTCCCTCTGCCCACCTTTTGGTGATTGAGTGCAAAAAAGCCTCACATTTTATGTGCTGTAATTAGAATCAAATCTGGAAAGGAGAGCTGTGTTGCAGGTATATATAACCGAGGTTAAATGAGTTTTACATACTTTTTCTCACAAATGGGAATTTCCATCAGTGTTTAAAAAGTAAATAAACTCACTTTTTGTACTCCTATTGACTATAACATAGAATCAGTTCCATGAATCAAGTACATCTCACTTTTGACCTTAGTTTAAAGTCTCACAGCAGTTTTTGAAACGTGAAAAATATTGTATTCCCACACATTATTCCCAGCATAATGATGCTGCTAAAGCCTTGGCAGGCATCTGGTAGACAACAGGTTCACATGGCTTCAAGCTTCTTATACATGGAGAGGCCAGGATGGGGACTTGCTCAGATAAATACAAACATATTATTCTCTTATTTTTTTCATGTGGAGCATTTTGTGCACACATTTCCAGCAGTGGTGTTTCCAGGAGCCAAGGGAAGCCATGCCTTCTCTATTTTGTTAATGTCCTGTCATTTATTAAAGACCATGTGTGTTATTGCTCTGGAACACTTAATTTTAGAGTGAATACAAAGAGGATTCCACTTTAGGAAGGCAAGCAGAAAAAAATCTAGGGATGTGAACTCTGTTAGCAACTTCCACCAGACAAGAGTAAGGAAATACCACAGGACATCGACTGACAAAAGGCTGAAAAAAGGCAGAAGTGCTGAACAAAGGCGAGACAGGGAAACAAGGCATAACCCAGGTGGGCTGAATAAGGCTCATCGGTGAACAGAGTTTCAGCATGAATGACATAATGAGAGAATATAAAATTAAAGCACACCTAAAACACAAACATGGCATGGCGGAATGTAAACCATAACACCTTTCCCCACCTGTAGTTTATTACAACAGAACCTTTCCTTGACATATCTTCTTTTGTTCATTTCTCACTTTTTAAAGCTCTTCTTATTGCTGTATCAGAGGATGAATAAACACGATTACAAGGAATAAAGTGATTTTCTTTTCCTGTATAACTGTAAACTGTACAAATTTAGACATATCTATTAGAACCACAGTGTGTCTCCGATAAATACTGATAGATAGGAATATAGTAGAATCTATCCACTGTAAAACCTTTTTGCTTTTTTCAAGTGAAAACAAAAGAAGGCACTGAGAAAATGGAGCAAATAGAAACAAAGATTGGCCACAATTTCATTCATTCACGATTTCATTCATTTAGTTAGTTAGTTAGTTAGTTAACTCTGCTTTTATTTCAATGTCAATCAGCCTACTCAGAAAAAGTTCCTGATTGAACACTTTGGTATTTGTTTTGCCCAGTGTGTGAAATAGCCATCTTCTGATTGTAGTGACATTCTCACCATGTGGTAGGCCAATAACATTACAACATTTCATGGATACAAACCTAACTGTGCAAACAGGCCATCCCTTACATTGAAAAAGCACCACAGCAGATGTGGACAGATAGCCTACAATAAGCCAAACACCACCACGGTAGGTGCGCTGTCTCCCTCTTTCTCCTCCATCACTTTCTTTCTCTCTCACTCACACACACCTAGACACAAACACACACACACAGTGGCATACAAAACAATCACTTATACCATCACTATTCAATCATGGCAAAGACTGAAAAAATACCTTCTTACCTTAGGTTAGAATACACCAAACATGCCTTGACTCCACTCCTTGTGGTCGCCGTCTTGGTTTCTAGGCAGAAGAGAGGCAAATTCTTGCTTCAATCCAGCTTCTGAGGAATGGAACTAAGTTGAATTTGTCCAGAAGAGGTCCACTGAGGTCCACACACAGGAGTCAAGACATGCTGTCCTCAAGCAAACTGTTGAGCATCTGGTTGTCTGAGTTATTAACTCTGGAAAAGCCTTGTTCGCTTTCAGATGATGTGCAGTGCCATGTAATTTTCAGTCTGGAAACTGCTCCACGGTTTCCCTGGTTGGTTCTCCCAGTGCTTTTGCAAGGCTGTGAACTTCTTGTTCACCACGGAAAATCAGGTGTGATTGTGTCTATTGTTGTTATGGTTGTTGTTCTACTGCTTGCTGCACAACAAAATACACTACGGGGGTTATAAAGATTTTGTAATCTTGAGGTCTTCCTGCTCTCCTGGCCCAATACGTTTGTCAAGTGCTTTGAGCAGGACCAAATTTGACTTTGGTAATTGCTTCATAAGAAACAGTCACTGATTCTGAAAACCAAGACCTGTGTATTTCCACCCCGCTCACTTAGCCTTGTGCTCTTAAAAAAGCCAGATGAGACAGACTGTACAACTTTCTTGGTTGGCTCATTGCCATTAAAACATTGGTAGTTTGTTCGACCCTATGGCCTCTGCTTCTTGCATTATCCGGCATCTGGTTGACTGACTGTTAAGTAAGTATAGCTGAAATAAAAAACCTCCAACTTATTAGTGCAGGCCACTTTTTTGAGAGCCAGTTCTAATCTATGCATCAGACAATGAACAGACTGCATGCTCAGAAACCTTTCTTGGAGTCTAAAAACAAGCCTACTGCCTTTTCCCTCGAGCACCCCAGCTCCATCAGTAACAATGCTTATCAGGTAGGCTATGTCATCAAAACAGTCATCATCCATTCCGACTTCATGTAGACTCACCATCATCAACTTATGACTGGATTCAGCATCAACCCCATCCAGTAGATCCAGGAAAACTTTGTCTACACCCCCCTTACTGCTGACATCACATATTACATAGATTAAATATAAAATACTTTGAATGGTGCTTTTATCAAGTGTGATTGACACCCATACAGTAAATCCATTTCATTGGCATTGCAGAAAAAATTGCTGCAAAATTTCTTGGCAATTTGACTGCTTATTTCCTCACATGCATGGCCAGATTTGTGGATATTGCTATTTCCGGCTCCTGCATTGTCATGAGTGGATTGAGCTTTTTGTAAAATAGTCTCTCCTATAGCATGGTGTGAGCTGTTCTGAATGAGACTGTGATTTTCTGGAGAAAATCGGAGTGTATATCAATTAAAGCATTAGGGAAAGTGTCTCTCTCATCTGGGCTATTTCCATTGACCCTGTTGGGCCTGGCCGTCTGTGTTTGTACATCTTCTTTTGTAGCCTCTTTGCATCAAAGCTAGTAACATCACTGTTATTCCATTAGTCTGTAAGGTGTAACCAGACCCTTTTCTGAAAATAGTAATAATTTTACTTTTTTCTCCATTATTTACACCCCACTTTCCCTGTCTTCATATCAAGCCAATGGTTGCAGTATTTCCATTCATCCACCCGCGTTGGGTTAATGTTCTTGTGTGGAGTCACTGGGTGGGAGAGGATCCTCTGTTCTGGTAGCGAGTGGGCCCACTGTGCCACCTGCAGTATCTTCATCTCTTAGGACCACCTTTTTGGAGGTGAACCCAAAGCAGGCAAGTGATACAGTCTGACTTAACTTTGACTTGTTTGTTGTTTTTAGCTCTTGACCAACATCAGGATTCCCAGCTTTAGCTTGGCTGTTAATGACAGTGGACCCAGTCACTTCAGCGTCAGCTTGTGTGATACAGAAGTTGTCGTCTGACCTAGAAGTGTCAAAATTATAGCTTCATATAGTTTATATATTATGAACAGGGACTGAATTGCTCCAGTGAAGGATACATCAGGATCCAATGAACATTGTGAATTCCAGGTGATTGTTAGGTGAAACATTTGAGAATAAAATGTCTAAAATCGCATCACTTAATAATGAAATTTGAAGTGTCAACAACTGCAAGTTCTTGAGTGATCTTTATGCTTTTAAAATCAGTGTACAATATTTTTTATCTATTTAACTTCATCCCATGTAACACTTTTTTTTTGGTTTGATAATACTGTATGTGAATCTTACATTATCTTCGATCAACTGCTGGTGTTTGTTTAAATACTGTACTTTTTATGCTCCCCAAGTGAGACTTGAGCTAGGTGAAGACCATTTCATGAGGCACATATTATATATCCAGTCTATTGATTTTGCCTTCAAGCCAATCATATTAATCATTTTTGCGGTTCTAGAGTCATAATTAATGTTTAAACTTATTTGCTAGATAGCAAGAATGCATAGAAAGTGTCGGTACGTTAAATTACTGCAGCCTCTGCTCCATGCACATTCCTGTAAAATACAATATAAACAATGTGGTGTTTGTTTACATATCAATTTAAATAAATTGATTTAATCTCAGTCCAAGTTGCCACTTAACATTTACAGCTGAAGGAATGAAAATATTTCCTATGATTTATTAATCACAATCACAGCTGAGAATCAAAATTATGCAAACGTATTTTTCATAAGGCAATATTATTTATGACATAATAAGCCTTTGCACTTTTGCATTTGATTTTATCTATTAACCATCTTTCTAAACTTCCTTGCCTTAAGACATAATCTGTTGACATGAGTGAAATGGCAGGGGAAGAAGAAAGAATAATGCTGTTCATAAAGAGAAACAAAAAAGGTGGTTGGGTTGAAGAAAACATGAGGGGAAAAGTATTTTTAAGAGTAAGTGCAACATATTAGTTTAGAAAAAATACTGGTTGCATCTATGTGAAAAGGGCAGCAGCTGAAAGATGGAAAGAGGAGGTGGCATCAGTGGAGAGGAGAAAGAAATGGAAGGGGGGAAGCCAGAGGGGAGTTTGTACCATGGAACACTATCATAATTGTCACATTTGATCAAGGAGGAACTGTAGTTTGCTTCATGGACCACTGCTTTTTTCCAAGCTCCCACCCCTCCAAGGATTTAGCGAGCTGAGCATTAAGCAAACACACAAACAAGCCTGAACACCCGCAAATTTGCATTGGCATTCCTTTTATGTGGCTTCACATGAACACATACATGTGCAACCAAACACCTAATCATACATATAAAAGCATGCACATGCACAGATACAAGGAAACAGAAACGATATTCTTCAGTAATTTCAGAATCTTTTATTCAGATTTATTTTCTTTGTGGGCTGCACGGTGGTGTAGTGGTTGGCACTGCGGCCTCACAGTGAGAAGGCCGCGGGTTCAAATCCCAAGTTGGTCAGGAGCCAGAGGGGGCGTCTGGTTCT
>JBBBVT010000018.1:8252392-8270614 GCA_037177035.1 Craterocephalus eyresii | reverse complement strand
ACATGTACCGCCCAAAGTCATCCGTAAATTAGCGGGTCAACCCGGGTCTGGCGTTCACACCGCATGCCGATCGGAGCAGAGCCGTTTAAAACCGATTTTAACCCGGGTCACTTGCCGAGTCGATGGACGTGGTTCAACGTGGGTCGCTGAGCCTTTCACATTGGCACTAAAAGCCGATTGTACGCGGGTTTAAACAGGTTTTTTGACCAGTGTAAAAGGGGTATAACTTATTTGTTTAAATCTGGTCTTTGATTTGGAGCAAATTATCAGATATCTAGGGGACAGTGTTTCAACATGGTGTTCTAAATAAATAGGTTACATTATAAGCAGAGCTGCAGCAATATGTGGAGTCCCCACTATATATTTATGCAATTTTTTTATGAGAAAGTTTAATGCTAATATTTACATTAAAAATATATGGTCTAACACATGTTTTGCACAATGACAGCCGTAATCTTATTCAGGCTACACTGATAAGCTGCCATGACAGGGGAGAAGGAAGGTAGGCTAAGTATCATAAATCCAGCGACCAATCAGGCGAAAGAAGTACGCAGTGACTATGAAGTTTCCCAGAACCATAAACAATAGCACTGAAACACAAAATGCTAAGTCAGTGAATTGTTTTTTGTTTGTTTGTTTGTTTGTTTGTTTTGAGATTAAATGAAATGTTAACAACATTTTTCAAAAACCACAGTTGCATACAAACTTAATCTTGCTGGATAAAACCCATAGTATAAGTAAAATATTTTTTTATGCTTTCCTGCTCCAACATACCTGATTTAAATGAATGAGTAACTGCAGAAATTGACAGGCTGTTGAATCTGTTTGATCTGAATTTAGGTGTCTTGGCACAGGGAAACATTGAAAACTTACAGGACTGCGGTAGGATCGGGGTTCCCCAACACCGATTTAGAATATGTTGGATCCGAACACTGCTGTGAATTTTGAATACAAATCTAAAATAAATCCAACAAATCTATGACATGTTTTGGTGACCCGTCTGTCAATATCCATGAGGATGATGCTGCAGGCAAGCTCATATATTGGAGTTACAAAGTGAAAAAAAATAAGGAGGGTTAATACAACTTCAGCTATGAAACTGTAGCCTACGCATTCCCTGATTTGTGAGAAACAAATCAAACATGCCATTGTTCAGCAGCCATTCAGTAAAGAGAAAATTAATCAAACACAGGCAATACAATTTTCTGGCAAGGCTTGCATTTAAAATTACAGAGAAGAAAATTATAGTTGCTCTGATTAGGAAGTCAGTTGTGGAGTTATGGAAACATGTTTGGCCATTTCTTTTTTATTTTTGTTATTAAGCAAAATGAGATACATACAGTCCTGTAAAAAGAAAGTATCCTCTACATTAACTTTAAGGTTTAATGGATCACAATATGACTATGAAAAAAGAATTGATTCTGTGCTTCCCTTTACAATTAATGAATATAACCTCGGATAAAAAACAAATAGTGTGCCATCAGTGTTAATGAAACAAAAGCTATGTATGAATGATAAAAGTAAGAAACAGTCTGAAAAACAAGGCAATCACTTGTAGAACCAGTTTTTAGAAAAAAACATTTGCAAGTCAGTTATGTGCATGGTATTGTCATGCAGAAAACAATTACATTCATGTTACAGTTACAACAACCACCACTGTTTCATCAATCTTTCTTACAGAGATAGATATAATGTTATCAGATACTTTTCTAAAAAGTGAAACTCTTCTTCCTTTTAACATTTCCTCATTTTATTGATGTTTATGGCCAGTTGTATAAACACAGTTCTCACTAGTTCAGTATGGTTCATGTATGTACCAAAGAAAACCAGTGATACTTCTTATTTTGACCACTTTCCTTGGATCATTACTCTATTGTTTGATTAAAAGTTCATCCAAACAATACCGATTCCTTTGGCCATGACAGATGTCAGCTAATTAGGTCAAGACGTTCAACTCACATGAGCGGATATTGTCTATGTACACACAATGAATGCAATGTGTTCTACATGCATTGAAGAATGTGACCTACCTGTATATAAAACATGGCCACCGGCAGTGTTGGTCAACTCCACAGCACTGAAATATACATTTCTTTAGGATATACAGTATGAAAACTAAATCTTATTCAAGAACACAAGAGTGGCAATCATGCATTCCATCATTTGACAAGGTTAACTCCTTAAGCAAGTTTTTTTTAATGTTTTTTTTTATTATTATTGTTGATAAATGTCAAATATTATTTGAGATTTAGCTGGTCCTTTCACTCAAAGACTTTACAATCTATATGTATGAGGAAATATTTGTGCAAAAAAACCCATCAAATTTGTTAAATGCATTGAGTTAAGGCTAGGGTTCAGTAAGATCTCTGCAACCAGTTCAAGTAAGAATAACCCTCTGGGAAACCGATTCATGTGAGTCTGTGATTAAATGAATGCTCAAAGAATAAGCTCCATCTAGCTGGAAAAACCTTTCCAAAACAGTGTCGGAGCTCTCCATAGTGCTGAAACCTTTCCAGGATGTTGTGTGTGAGCCACACATATGTCCTTTTCTAGTGTGAAGCTGTGTTTAAGCATGAACTTAAAACTTCAATGAGCTCTCCATAGCTCTGAAATTGCGAATACTATTGCAATCTTCGCCATTCTTTCCAGCACCCAGCCTCCATTGTGTGACTGTTTCAGCTTTTTCTTTCACTTTTTTATTTCCAGCACTGAGGTCATTAGGTATTTTAAATGCAGAAGGATGACTAGGCATTCATTTTTATAACTTGATATTTCTAAAAACCAGTGTGTCATTGGGTTTTATGGCCAGCAATAACGGTTCCTAACCCAGTGAAACCACTGTAATATGACAATGATATCATAAAGTTGAATGATGGTGATGGGACATTGAATTCAAGAGTGAAATTCAGTGAAATGTGAGTAATATTAAAAATAAATCAATATAAAACATTTGTGTATTTAGTATTTCTAAAGGAGAGAAAATTGTGAATGAAGGGAGTAAAATATAAAAGTGGAACATATGAACGGACTCTTGTGTTCCATCTTATTTTAAATAAATGCTGTTTTAAGCTCCTTTCAACAAGCCTCAGTGTTTAACAGAGAATAGACATTTCTAGTCAATGTTTGATCCATCTTATAGGCAGGTGATGCTAAAGTGGCTGCAGTAGTCTTTGAAAAATGTCCCTATGCACAGATGTTGTTATTCCAAGCTGCTGTCTTACCAGAATTGCAGGGTTGACTGATGTTTGCATACCACCCTGGACATTTGGTATGTAGAGGAGATGAAAGTCTGCACATTATCTGTTTTGTGGCTTCCATTAAAGCAGTTAACCTTATCAGAATCTCCTTTTCAATTATTCATGAGAGATTATAAATCATAAAGGGAGATTCCTATCGGTGAATAAATGAATTAAAGGTGAGAATTTTCAGTATATGCAGCTGCAGAATTGGTTGCAATGGCATATTGTAATGAAAGTAAATCAGAACATGCTTCATGCTTTTTGATTTTCTTTGTGCTCTAAATTGGTCTGATTTTAGAGTCCACTAATTTGATTCTCAGCAGAATTCTCGCATGGAAATGGTTAAACTGTCATCAAAAGTCTAACAAAGAGGAGGAAAAGTTGACACTGACACATCATATGTCAAAATATCATTTGACAATAATAAAATTTCTAGTCATCGCGTCATAAATCTGCAACATGTAAACATTCTCTCCTGACATATTAGCGGGTTCTAGATTTCATTCTGCAAAATTAACAAATTCATTATTCAGAAAATGGTATGTGGATCTGTGATGAAAAGCATGTCAGTTCAATGACTTAATGCAACTCCCTGAGCTTTTTAGCATACACATAACTACATTTTCAAACAAAATGGTCACAGAAAAAGGCCAAAGAAACATGCAGACCCAAAAGAAATGCAGCAACCTGAATAGAGAAAAATGCAGCTTCATTTTCTTAAAGCAAAATTATAGACATGAGTATCTGTAGCTGTGGATAATTATTCAGGTTCTGACATGTTGTCATCTGCCAAGCACGGACTCATGATAGCTTCTGTTTCTTCTCTGTATCATCTGCAGCTGTGGGCAACGAGCGTAGGCTATAGTGGGCAATTTCAATAATATAGTCCAACTTTTGTTCTCAGAAATAAGCACTTGTGTTTCACACTCTACTCTCCGTTAAGCACGAAACATGTTGACTAATCAAACAACTTCAGTCTGTGCAATTAGATCAGACTTCATTGCAGTCAAAGTTAAACTAATAAGTTAAATATGACTCAGAGTGCATGACTAGTTGCAGAAGGCTGAGGAATGGGTGCTAAGCAATCTGTCAGCGCTCGTGGAGCCGCACTGCTGTAGCTCCTCCTTCATATCCCAGCCGTCAGAAGAAGCACTTGAGTTGACTAATGTACCGTCACTATTTTCCCATCCTTATGCAAATATATGCAGCAATGCGCCCCAAGGTCTAATCAGATCATCTTCTATATGGGGAATGCCATGAAATAAGTGCAGTAAAATCCCATACAGAAGTCATGAAAACGTGAAACTAAGATAATTAGATGTTTTGAATAACTTGTAACTTTAGGGTTTTGAAAAAAAGGCTCTGCAACTACTGAGATAGATTGTCATTTTTCATTCCAAGCAGTTATTAATAGCGGATTTGTTAAGTAGTCTCCCAAATGCCCCTTGAGATATGGGCCTACTTTTATGTGGATGAAGTGGGAAATGTTAGACCCACGTGTTGTAGCCTGATAGATATCAGATCATTCTGAGCTTTCAAAAATGCGAGTTACACGTCTTTGCTCTTGCTGTATTTGGAAACTGCGCGGGCTGACGTCAGTAGAGGCAGAAAGAGCAGGAGAGAGGGATTGGGGCAGGCGGGGAAGGGGGGAGGTCCCAACGTGAACGCGCCTGACGGATCCCCGGCTGAGGGCAGCGAGGGCGCGCATCTCTATCCTCCGCATGTGAAGCGACTGCAGTGGAGCCAGATACCCGACTGCGAGTCGCTGCCTGTGGATCCCTATTCCAAATGCCAGCGCAGGCAAAAGCCACAAACACACGAACATACACACGCACACACACACTTCTCACCCTGTGAAAGGAGGGAGAAGGGGTGGAAAGGGGCAGTAAATTGAGTGAGAATTGGCTCTCTTTTTGATTTCTTCTGTTTTCACTCCCTTCACACTCGTGCTCTCTGCTTCAGCCCCAGTTTCAAATGAAGAGCTTCTTCGGACTTGGAGTACCGGGCGTCTTTAGAAAGAGAAGCCGTTCTTCTGCTCTGCCCCTGCTGCTGCTGCTGCGGCGCTGCTAACTGTGAGCGCGTCTTCCCTGCGCTTTGGAATATACAGCGTGCTTCTATGCGCCAAACCATGGAGATTATATGACGTGGATTTATGTTTTTTCTGCCTTTTTAAAGAAACAAAACTGGACATACAAAAAAGCCACGACCCTTCTTTTCAGTTCTTTTTTCCCCCACATCTTTTCTTTTCCTCCCCTTCCTCTCTTGTGTTATTTCGTTTGAGCTGTAGGCTAGTTTATGATTTCATGCCCCTTAGCTTTTCTTTCCGGTTTCGATTCATTTAAATTATTATTCACACACACACGCAGACACACACACACACACTCATTCCCTGTTTTTTTTTTTTTTTTTTTTTTCTGGTCCGTTTCGGACTCGCAGAAGTGGGATGCCTCGCAGAGAACATTTGTGGGGAAGAAGCTTCCGCGCAGCAGCGAGCGTGAATGAATGAATGATAGTCTCCTTCTCCATCTGAAACGTGCCATGGATGGGAAACTTAATTTGTATCCACGGAACCGATCGGGGAATAGCCGTCGCCTCAAATAACTACTGCTGACAGCGATCAGGTACCGTGTTCAATCAGCACAAGTCAATGTCTTTTCTACTTGCAGTGTCTGCTAATGCATTTATTTACACTGTTCTTGACGACCATATGTTAGAATAACTGTCCAGTTGTTTTTATTTTTATTTTATTTTTTTTATTTAATTTAAATTTTTTTTGTGTGTGTGTTTTGTTTTGTTTTTTGTTTCTTTTAACTAACGCAAGACTCAGACAGTGGGACAGTTATTATTGCCTTGTGTACTTTCACAAGCCTGAGCCCCGTCGGCGATTTTTTCTGCTTGGGTTTTGTATGATCTGTGAGCTTGAACGAAACTAGCGGTCACCAGATAAATAACAAAAAACAGGCATATCTCAGCAGTTTAATTATGAGCCACGAATAGAGCACAGGTGGGTAGCAGAGGCCCCCCAAAATCCAGAAGCCCCTCAGCGCGAAGCCCCTCAGTGCTGTTTGATCGCTTATAAAGCCGCTGGCAAACCTGTAACTTTGCGCATTGGCCAAAAGAAACACGCACATGCACCCTCCATACACGTAGGCTACTCACGCACACACATACATAATTGTTACGCGTGCGCGCGGTGCTTCGCACAGATACTTTTATTTCCACCTTCCACACTGGGTCGCCTTTCTAGACGAATTTAAATGCTCCCGTCACCCCCTCTTCAAACGTGCACAATGATGGGTTTTCTCTCACTCCGTGTGGCTGTTGGGTTGAGGGGGGTTTCCACGATGCCATTTTCAGTTTTGAATAGCACTGATAAACAGCCCTTCCACCCGCGTGGATGCTTCTTTAACGGCCCCCCTTCCCTTAATGGCTGGAAATGATTCTTGGCAGGAGGATGTTTCCTCCGTGGCCTGATTATAGCTTTAGGTTAGAGGGGGCCGATGCCGATTTTCCCTGCGCACTGTGCGCCTGAGTGAGTGGGTGCTTTCTTCAGTTGAATGTTAAAGAGCCAGGATGTATCGAAGAGCGTGCACTGGGGACTGCAAAGGAGGGAGGGGAGCTCCTCGACTAACATCCGTCCTGGCATCTCATCGTATAAAAGCCTTTTTGAAAACTACCTGATCACGCGCTGGAGTCCGATTGATTTGTGGGGGCGATTTTACTTGTAGCGCCTCCAACTGTGCTGCGCGTCTGCCGCAATGCCGCCTCCTGTCCCCCTTACCTCTCCTCACTCTTTTCCGCCTTATTTAATCCAGGATGATAAGCATGTGCGGCTTCGTGGAGTCAGAGGGGAAAATGTTTTCCCAGACGCTCACCTTTGGAAGCGAGCAGGTGTCTCCCGTGACGCTGAACGGGAATGACAACCAGGGACGCAACAACAGGAGTGCAAAGTATCCTCCAAGCATTTCCTCCCTCTGTCTGTCTCCTCTAACCATCTGTTGAGCACACAGTACGTGCGCTCTCTCTGCACGCACCTGAATTTAAACTCCCTTTTACTAATGGAGGGATGCACACACACTAGCAGATAACTTTGATTATTTTGTTTCTTAAATTGCCATCTGTGTTAAACCATTTCCCAGGATATTCAGCTTACTCCCCCGCCGAGCTTAAACTCAGTTGCAGCAGTCCGTGACCTGGTAGAGGCCTTACAGGAGCATTGATTCACGAGCAGTGATTATGCCTTTGGCTCTTGGCAGCATGTAGAATCTGGATTAACAGGTCAAATGCATCCACAAGTATGATTTTCTACCAAGTAGTTCTGTTATGGATTTTTCCTAAAACAGCTCTTTGGAAAACAACAAAACATTACAGCAGATCCATATGACAGGATTACTGACTTTCCTTTGGATAAATCTGTGCTGCATCTTTGTGAATAGATATATGCTGTTGCTTTATTTAAAGGCAGTAAATAACGCTGTTTTGTTTGTTTTTTGGGGCGGGGTGGTGCAATTGTAAAATAATGTAGGCAGCAGGGCTGCATTGAAGTGAGAAGAGCATGAACTTGTGGCTGAGTTGGATGTGAAATAAGGCCAATTTTTAAAGCTTGCTGGTTGAAGAACAAACAAAGTTTTGGCACAGACAGTGTCCATGCATGATTTTGCAAGCTCAAAATTATTTTCAACCAAATGTTCAAACTTGTGACCAATGGGCTTTGAGGGACACTGTTTTAAAATGCTGTTGCATTCAGATAAAATTCAGTTGCAATAATGAAAGATACATGATGAATTTCTACACACTGGCTCCATTAAATGCATACCACAATGTGCTTTCTCATACTTCACATGTTGAAATGATGGATACATTAAATAGAGCTGATGTGAGGCAATGTCTGAAAGTGGAGAGAAAGTGATCTGGACGTCCCTGATTCAGCACCATGGACAGTGATCAGAACTTTGCTGCATTCCAAAAGCTATTCATTCTGCAAGGATGTCCCACTCCAACAGATTTTAATGGGAGAGCTTTAAAGACAAATTCAGTCGGCTGTCTGAGCAACACAGTTCAGAGTCCCGTTCAGCTCAATTAGCCGGAGACCAGACCAAACAGAATTGAAATTGGGGTGCTGAATGTTCAGAGTTCTTTCCAAAGAATGATATGTAATTAATAGACTGGTCGGCAAGCCACTCTTTTTTTAAGTTTTTTGCAAATCTTATTTTGTTAATAAGGATTAACCTGCTGGATAATTTATTACTTTAATGGATTGATTGGTTTTTATCAAATATGTTATTCATAGTTGTCAAATTTCATATGTTTTGGTTGATTATCTTTATTTTGCACTAGAGCTGAATGAAAAGGACTTGTCTGGATAAGCTTCATGAGTAGATTACTAGCTAAATGTACTAAACATATCTGTCATAACTGTTAAAATAAAAGCATTTGGAAGGAAAATCAGTTTATACAAATTCTCTTTGGGCATCTTATATTAACAGTTTGGCAATAAGAATTGAAGGATGGTCCATGAACATGATTTGTGCCACTCTGGCATGTGCAAGCGTTGCAGTAACTGCACTTAATGTGTATGATGTTTTTTTCGCAGAAGCTGTTTCCTGTTTCTTCAGGAAGAGCCACTTATTGCAGATCATCTTCCAGACTTGACTTTCTTGCTCCCAACAACACTGGGGTTTAAAAGGAGCTCAAATTTCTGCCTATACCTGAAATGAACATGCTGAAAAATCGGCTTACTTTACTGGGCCAAATGGGAGGTAAATTGTTGTTAATTTTGGGGGCAAAACTCATGTTGCAGACCGTGCAATTAAATCACGCAATATAAAGAAAAAAAATCATAACCATGATGATCATTAATTCAAAACTCTTGGATACTGAGTGTCAGGATTGTCTTTAAACTTCATGATATTATGATTAAAAAAAAAAATAGAAAAAGCCTTTTTTAAAAAACAGAAAGAAATGATGGCCAGTCTAGATTAAATCAAAGGTTAAACAGATCAGAGAAATGAGACAGCCAGTAATAACTGCACTATTACTGAAACATCGGCTGAGAAGCTGCTGGAAGTGCAGCACACATGACAGCGAGACAGATATCAGCTGAAGATATATGAAAAGCACACAGCTCACTGGCAGTTTTATAAGACCTGTAAATGTGATACTAATAACATCTTCAATATCCACCCACATGTCATGCACAAATGCTGGCAATGAAAATCTCTCTCTCTCTCTCTCTCTCTCTCTCTCTCTCTCTCTCTCTCCCCATGTTAACCTCTCTCTCACCACCCTCTTTGTTTATTTCACATCTCACTTTTGATCTGGCAACTCTGATGAAGAGCATTCATTGACATGCACACAGCAAGAGGGAGAAATCACAGCTCAGAAAGTGATGGTGGCGAGTCAAGCTGTGTGTGTATACACACGCATGCTGTTTGACTAGTGCATATGGACGAAGGGCCAGGCAACAGCTTGGTCTTGCCTGGATCACTGCACCCTGGCTGGGCCATTGTTCCTCTGACACCCCCCTCTTCTTACATGTGCAAAAACACACTTCCTCCCCTCCACTGGCCTTTCCCTAACAAGCTCTCCTCCTCCCATCCCTTTTCCATATGCCCCAGCCCCATGTATCCACGGTTGTCTTTTCAAATATTAATCAGGCCCCTAATTACTGATCAGATTTCTGCATTTTTATTTCTGAAAACACCCCAAATCTTTCCAACTTTTCTGATCCATACAGTAGCTCCAAGCTTGATATTTCACGCTGAGCACGGGTATCCTTCTCTATCACTGTGGTCGACTGAACCTGTTGAGGTAACATGTGCCGACAACTAAGCGTAAGACACCCCCCACCACGCACTCCCCCCCACATCAGGAATATCTACTGTCATATCCCTGGAAATCAGCCCTCGCCAACCTAAGCCACTGCATTGCATGGGGAAAAGGGCGAGTAGAGGAGAGCGATATAGATTATTGGGTTGAAGGACTGGTCGGGAAGATGAACCAGTGCGCTGAAGTTGCAGGCTTTCCACCACTTTGCTGCTGTCCTCTGCATCACATTGTGCCGTCCTGCCGCGCATATTCTGCCTGGTTCCATTTGGAGTCACAGATGCTTCTGTAACTGGGGCGGCGTTGGTTTGGCGCGGCCCCGGGTGACTGTGTCAATATTTGCAGCGAGTGCCATTTTGGTTCGGGGCGTCCTCCATAAGCATGAGTGGGCTTGAGATAGACTGAATCTAAAGGGAGAATCAACAGGAACCATAAACCGGGGCCCTACAGACTTGCTCTCTACGATTAAGCCTTTTGGCAAGAAAAGTGAAAGGATGGGCCTCCTTGAGAATAGATAGGTTGGGGATGGGGGGGAGGATGGAGGGCACACAAAACAAATTAATTGCCTTGAGTTGCTGAGATAATTCACATCTCTGATTAATATTGATTGCACGCAGGATAAGATACTGCCACAATACAAGCAGAGAGAACGGTTAATTCAATGGGTTTTCGTGTTAATAAGTCTCTTTGTGCAAACATAAACAAGGAGACTTTGCTGGGCAATGACTGTGCAATTTGAGATTGTTACTTTGTGCGCTTCAAGCGGTGTGTTTGTGTGCGCAGACTCTTGGCTGGTGACGGACTGCGTCTCTGCAGTAATGTTTGTTTTTTTTATGTAATGTTTTTCATAATGTGTGGCCCTTGGGGATTGAGAAAGAGCAAGAGCTGGCAGATTGTATTGATTCAGAGCATCTAAAGCTGCTGTTTTATAGTGCAATACAGGAGGACCCGCGAGGATTCCTTAAGTTAACGTGTTTTCATGATTGCTTTTTCTCAGCAACTTACAGGACAAGTCGTCTCTTTTTATTCCCAGTCCAACTCTATGCTTCTTTTTTACGATTCTTGTTTGGTTCTCCATCCTCATCTCTGTCGCTGCATTATGCCACAAAGAGACTTCAAAATACTCTTTTCTCTCTTTTTGCCTGTTCCCATTATGTAACTCAAGATTAGCAAAATCTTTATACGCGGAAACAGACACAAAGCAGCTACTCCTTTCTGCTCATGCAGAGGCTGTCGGCCAGTTGCACTCTTTAAGTCTGTGTTCAGAGGGTGCAGACTCATCTGCTTTAGCAGTCTGGCCTCATCGTCGGTAAAGTGCCCCGATGTCACACTCATTCGCCCCGATTACTGCTCCATACAGAGGAGGGAGCTTTGTGTTTTCAAGCCAACAAGGGAAAGGCTGGGGATCCGCTGAAGCAGATGGAAAAGAACCGGACTTCTACTTGCACAAGAATTTAGAGCACAATGGGTGATATTAACTACAGAATTATGGAAAAATCTTTAGTCAGACCTGGTTTCATTTTTACTTTGCTTCCAAAGGCCCAGCCTTTCTTGTAAATCTCTTACAGTTGTCTCAAACGATGGTTGCTATGGTTTTATGAGGGTCCTTCAAATCGTTTCTTTGGACATTAGCTGTGTTTTTAAAAATTGATTTTCAGCCCAGTTCTCGAGTCTGATATTTTTTGTTAAGCTACTTAAAATATTTGACTCATTCAAGCATTGAAGTAAAAACATAACCCAAGGAAAGACCTGTATTGTGGCTATACATAACTGTACGACTAATTTCAATCATACAGTATCTTTAGGCACAGACACATAATTTGGTTTCATTTCTGAGTGTCTGAGCTGTTAACGGAGAACTTGGCAGATCACAAGAAGTGCAGTGTCATTCAAACATTTGAGGAAACTGGACAAGTGTATGATGTATAAAGTGAAAACCCAAAAGACAAAGAGAAACAAATCTAGTACTGATGATTTGTATCTGAAAATAATATCCATAAGAAATAGAAAGAATATCCAGCGAAGAATTGACACAAAATTGGAGAGATTCATATGCACCTTCAGCTGATCCATCTACTTTTCACTGAACCCTTATCAGAAATGGTCTCCATGGAAGAGTGTGTGTCAGGAGGCCATCCTCAAGAGAGAAGAAAGGGATTACATATGCCAAAATATATGAGAACAGGAAAGTTGTAGGGCCACAGCTCTGATGGGATCATGAATCCCAAAAGCCTGGACCTCAACATCATCAAAGCAGTGTGGAGTCATGGTTGACAAAGGTCAGTCATTCAAAGAGCTTTGGAAAGTCACTGGAGAAGCATGGAGAGCTATTCCTGAAGACGTTTAAATCTAAATACTGACTTTCAGGATCAACATTACAACTGAATACCTATTGATATAACAACAATGGAGCTTTACTGACAAATATAAAAGGGAAAAATGACTTAAAAAATCTATATAATAATCAGGAGAAATTAGTTACTAAGTTCAAACAATATTGTTTCTATAACTTTTTTTGCTGAGATATTTCTTTTTTTAAACTCTCAAACTTTGCTTCCTTATACCTCCTTGTAGCTAAATGTCAGGATCAATGAAAACTCTGACTTGCAGTGTTATATTTAAATGATTTCCTGAGGAAAGACTTCGAATCCTGACAACTACTGACATCTTCACATTTATTCTTTGTGAAAGAAAGTAAGAAAGAAAACATCCTTGACAGTAAGTGCAGAAATTTATCATGAATAAAGGCATTGTATTTCCTCAGGCTGTTGTTGTGAATATAATGTGTTCTTGGAATGTGCTTGGGTTGCCTGTTTGAATAAAAGTTAAGAGAAAAGTAATGTGACAGACATTCAGCAGTGCAAATCTGTTTTTGTTTTTGTTTTTTCTTTTTCTGCTGCCAGTTTTCTTATTTGATCAGTTGGATTTGAGTCTGTATGTATACGACACATATGCAATCACACATGCTCGACGTGTTGGTGTGTGTGTTTGCGCATGAATGAAGAAGCTCTCTGCAGGTTTAATAACTTTTAAGAGGAGCTGCTTGTGTTTTTCAGGGTTTGATTGTTTTCTCTTTTTTTGGCAGAAGGTGGGGGATGCAAAATGGACAGGAGGGATTCTAGCCCAGAAGCATGCTGGGTAGATCTATAGTCTGACAGGTGTGCACAGTGACAGCACAGAGTTGCCTTGGAGACATCCCTCTCAGTGTCACCATCCTGTACTCGCATTATATTTGCATGTTAACCTCAAGGAGACTAACTGAGACCGACTCTGTGTCTAAAGCATCTCTGTGTGAATTAATGTATTTGTCTACAGTCTCAAAGGAGCGTGCATGCTTTTTTGTCTAAATCTTAATTTCCTCAGAATGGTTTCACCGTACTGTGGCGAATACGGAAAAAAAAAAACATGACAGAGATGTTGCATGAAAATGCGTGACTCCAATTTGTTTAAAAGTCAAATATTGATAATGTAATTCTCTATACGGTTAAACAGACTAGCATGGAGAGAGGAGAAAAACCCCCCAAGGCTGTATGTCTGTATGAATTATAGAGATGTTATACAAGTGGTGCCATCTTGTGTGAAGACAAACAGCTAATTTTATATTACATTTATTTGATTGTGAATAAACGCAGGCTTTCAAATAATCTTACTTTACTGTCTGATGTTTTTCGAGCTAAGAGCACCTTTACCATGTAAATTTGACTTGTCAGTTTGTTTTACTTTGAATGTGTTGATCTTTATATACTGTAAGTAGCAAACACAGAAATTACATTTTTTATGTTTTTTGTGTATTCTTTATATCCTTGCACAACAAGAATGTGAATTCCAATGTTGTCTTTACACAAGTTCTTCAGTGATCCAAAGCAGAAGAGAGCTGTTTTGGAGGTGACGCTGGGAAACACAACATAGAGAAAATATGGTTTAGCTCATGCCAACCTCCATCTAATTCTCCAGAGGTTCAATTTTCAACTTCCTCAAAGATCCAGACCTTCCAGATGGCACTGACTAGTGTGTCGGGGTTTTAGGAGGCTGTATTTTTGAGAATCAGGAAATTGCTCCTTCAGACGACACTTAAATGCTTTTATGATGTCCAGTTTTGCTCGTGGATACTGTGTTCGTATTTGGAAGGACAGCAGTCTTTTGGGGGCATGTTTTCATATTTGATTGCAGGCCTTACAAGGAGCTCGAGCTGATTTTGATATTTCTCTTTAGTTGGTACCTGTGTATGGTGTCACTGAATTTATAACAGCTTGATGTAAAACTCTGTGTTTGTGGGCTTTTTGCCGAATAGAGTATTTGAATTGCGCTTTTAGAATGTTTTTGTACTCGTTAAGTTTTACTTGGCAATTTTATCTAACTGATGGGCTGCATTTAAAGTGTCTGAAATGGTGGAAAACTTTTTTTTTTTGTTTTCTTTCTGGGAAAAAGCATTTTTGCCCAGCATGAGTAGAGGATAAGTGCAGGGTAGCAGCAGGGAAAACAGTAAAAACAGGTTTGACTGGATATTTCAAGTAGCTGTGATTATTTTCAAGTCAAACAGAGAAAAATAATAAAAACCTAAACTTCAACTATACCTTCAGTGATTGATATTCCATTTTTCTGGGTCATGAATCAATTTATGTCTGTATTGACACAGTGTAATTGCAAAAAAACAAAACAACTATAAATAACAAACCATGAAAAACAAGCCATCAGCGTAGCTGCAAAAATGAATTACTACACTCAGTAGCGAGACTCTAATTTACCAAATTTACCATTTCTAAAGTTGCACAAAGAAATCCAAGTGTCATGGAACTAGACCGTTGTCCCATTATAGATGAATGGTATAATTTATTCCCTCCTTGCTGACCATCCTGACCAGAGGCTGTGTCATTAAGTGGCCCTTCTGCTACCTTCACAACAATTAGACAGGTAGATTAAATTAAAGTGTTGGAGAGGCCAGATATGTAATTAAACCTGGAGAGAGCTCATGCTTATATGACACATTGTACAGGTTTAACTGGATTATCAAGATGCTGAGGGTGTATTCAGAGGCACATACTGTAGCCTACATACAAGAAATGCAAAAATCATGCTTATCAGAGTTGTTTGACCATACAAACACTGTAATTGCAGGCACTACATTTAAAAGCATTGTCTATACAACACTATCTGACATTTTAAAACTCTATACTCGTTGCATCTGAACACCTGTGAAACTATGGCAAAAAGAAGTTAGATTTTTCAAGCAAGGCTGCACTTTCTTATTAGTTTCACACTGACTGCATTTTACTTCCCCATCACCACAGCTGCAACCCCAGTATGAGGCTTTAAATCAACATCAGTATCCTGCTTCTTTTTTTTCATAAACAGGGAAACCCTGGTCTGTCAAAATGTGGTACGAAGGGCCCCTGACCAAGCGACAGCATGTGATATATTATATATACAGAGAATCCTGTTGATCCTGCAGATGCTCCTGCAGGTTCAACGGGATCACAGGCTTCAGGATCAAGATGGCTCTTGAGGGCATTGCAGAGGAGACAGAGCAAGGAATCTGTAGGCTTGGGCTTAAAAGGTGGCATGAAAAAGCAGGTACTGGTAATCTAAGTGTATGCACTTGACCTGATCGCAACACTGAAGGAGCATCATCCTGAAACCCTCATGTTCCCACCTATGAAACTGATACAACCACTTATGAAATAATATGTTCCATAGATACATTCATGTTAGCTGGAGGTCAACTTTAATACTGCACGGCCTTGAAATAGGTGTAAAAAATCACAATACTCGGAAACCTGCCACAAAGATGAACTAAGACCTAAGATTTCAATAAACGGGTTGTGTGATTTACAGCTGCTTGGGGTAAGCAAAGCCAAATCCAGATTAGATTTGTTTACACACATCTGATCTCCGCTGAAACCTTTTGTACAGGTTTGCTCAGCTAAAATGGCAGGGGTTTAGTTTGCAGTAAACAGAAACTGTCAAATACCACGTAGAAATGTTTGCCAAGTGTAAAGCTAAAGCTTTGTGATATATCACTTGGCCAAATGTTGCTTTAGCTCGCCAGAGACTAACATTAGCGAACAATGCAATGTGAGCTGTTTGTCAGAGGGAAATTTAAATGAGTTGCCTCGGGGTCTTGCATATGCCTCATGTATCCAAAGATTTATTTTCAGTGTACTTCAGTAAAGCACAGAATGATGGTCCTATCTAGCATCTTTTGAATGTATTATCCTAAGCCCAGCTAGTGCTGGATTATAAAATATGTCCTTGCACAACAGATGGTTCAATTAGAGTTAAAAGGTCTCCCTGTGTGCATTGCAGTGGAATATTGTTTCACTGCATTTTCTATCTATTTATAAATTCTGAAATATATATAATGTACAGAGTAATCATTCTCAAATCATTCAAATCATACAATCAATCAAAACTATCAATTGATTTATGTTGTTTCCTCTGTTGTTTTGTAATTTGCAGTCCATTTTATACATTGCATTGTCACAATGTCTTGTACAATGTACATTCTGTATCACTTCTACAGTAATTAATCATTTTTCTGGGGAGGAATTTGGTCTTTTTCAAAGCCTAAAAGGAATTTTCAAGCTCTACAGTGAGACTTTGACTTTGCAAAAATTGTGTGAACCTTCCCTACTTCTATCTTCTTTTTTCTATAAGAGTTTACTACCATAGTCCGGGATTGTATGCATAGTAGCATATGTACATTCATGTGGCTCGACAGCTTCATTCATTCCATACACATTGCTGCATCAGTCTGATTGTACACATAGACTTGGGTAGAAGCCAGCATCTAGTAGTATTTCATCTGGCTTGAGATACCTTTTTTTATGGAATGGTCCAGTGTTGCTGCTTTATCATTCTTGCTGGTTTGGGTTTGCACAGAAACTGCTTAGAATTCATAATTATAGGTCACAATCTGTGGGTGGAGATTGAAAATGTGAGATGAGTCAATCATCCCACATAAAATTCCTCCAATAGAAGGAAACCTACAGAGGGTGGCCTCATATTTAAGGCTACAGTGAGGAGCTCAGTCAGGTGGTTCGGGCACTTAGCCAGGAGTCAGGCTGAGATTTGAACATGGGTGTAGAACTGGGTAGGAATGTGTCTATACCAATATCCCGCAGCACCTGAGTTGCCCTGCCATTTTCCATCAAACAAAAATCTTGAGACTGTGTTCTCCATCCAAAATGTTGCTGCTAAAAGGCCCGCCTTCTAAAACCATTTAAACTGTTTGATTGACTCTGTTCTTTCATTTCTTGCTGATATGATTGACTGTCCACACTCTCACTCACTCTGCTCAAAGAGCTGGTGCCAGCTAGTGTGGGGGTGCAGGGCTTACAATGTTTATTTCTTCTATCAGAACTTTTGGAAAAGAAAGGCAGACCTCATCGTTAGTTTAGAGTAAATGTGAAAGTTTACATTACAGAGAAATTACTTTCCAACTGACATTGATAATGGTGATATCACTAAGCAAAACAAATCCCAATTTTTCAAAAATCAATGTGTTATTATTTTAGGTGAGAGAAAGAGGAGGAGATGGGGAAAAGACAGGTGAGCTTTAGTTTTCAGAGTTGTGACTTGCTCCGGATAGTGCAATGAAATTTAATCAAAGTCATAGTCATAGTGAAATGTTTTCCTGACTTATACAAAATAAAATAGACATTTTTGTTTGGTACAGATCCCTACAAAAAGCCTTTTTTTTATAAATACATTTATTCAAATAAAATGAGAATAAAATCAACTTTTTCTCTAACATTACATATATCACAATTTGTCAAAGTGATCCCATTTAGATTTTCCAATCAAAATGATCATAGCTATAAAGATGAGGATGTATTTTGTAACAGTGGTTTATGACTGTTTTTGTAATTTTCTTATTGGCCTTATTTTCCTTCAAGGTTTCATTACATTGATGAATTAAAGTAGTGGATTGCTTGTACAGCACTGTGTGATTAATGAACATTTCTGTGATGGTGATGATTGCAACATAATGCAAACTGCTTTCTTGTCTGCGCAATCCTGATGTGAAACAAATGTGCCAACAGACATCTTCAACTCATTAAAATCACAGAAACAGAAAAAGGGGGATGGATGGATGGATGGATGGATGGATGGATGGATGGATGGATGGATGGATGGATGGATGGATGGATGGATGGAT
>JBBBVT010000018.1:8239142-8249986 GCA_037177035.1 Craterocephalus eyresii | reverse complement strand
GAAGAAGCAATTACAACCAGTCATGTGGTTGTCACACTGCCAGAAAGAGACAGCCCTAACACACACACACACACACAGACATCCAAAGAGATAGACGTATAAGATCCTTGACCGAAAGGGTAATTAACTTGTTGCAGTATCATACTCTTAGTTCCATAGATTTTGCCATTTTTCTTATCACAGATAATCACCTTATATTTGCTGGGATAATCACTAATATCAGAAACCTCAGGACCATTGCACAAACAGACTCATGGCAGTCTATGGAACTGTAACACAACCTAATCTGTTTATTGAAAAGGATCCCCATTACCTGACGCAAAACATAAGCTAGTCTCCCTGGGGTCCAGATAATGAAGTTACAGGCATTATACACTTCAGTAAGAATGAAAAATAAAAGCAACAACAGATGTACACACAAAAAGTAATTAAGCAGAGAATGAAAATAGAAATGAAAATTCAAGAAAGTTAATGCACAGTAAAAAATACATAGAAATATACTGATATTGTATAGCAAAGAAAATATGCCCATATCTACATAAGTACCCATTTATACGATTATGTCGAATTACCTAATCTGTTGATCAACATTCCCTTAATGCTCATGGACATAGGAATATTCCTCCATACAACATCATAGAGAGACTCTTTACCTAATCCAACTTGTAAAAAAGCCATAGGTTATATAAAAATGGAAGTTATGTGCATGAGCTGGATATAAGTGAGAATTAAAGGATACTGTGCATAACTGCTGGGTAACTCCTGCATCACTAAACCATGTGTTTTTTTTTATAGCCAAATTAGCGAGAAACACCCACAGTAAGTTGTTTTAAATAATCAAGAGTATTTTAAATAAAGTTCACATATGACTGGCATTTAGTTTTACTCCCATCTGAAAAGTGTGTTTCATACATTATTCATTTAATCTATATTCACGACATGTTTTCATTTCAGAATGCACCCATAGTTGGGAAGGTTTTTATATAAGTCATGAAATCCTCTGTTCAATAGGCAGTCATTTAGAAAATAATGAATACCTCTCTGTTAGTCCATATGCATGTAATTTTGTTTGAACTGCCTGAATGTTTACCTTTTAATGGCTTCACTGAGAGATTGCATGTTTATACAAAACTAACATTTTGAGTTTCAATTGTCAAACTACACATATTTTTCTTTTCTAAGCAAGTAACTTTAAAAAAAAAAAAGAAAAACAAAAAAGTTTTTTCATCAAACCTAAAAATTTATTAAAATCTGATTCAAAGTTCACGTTTAAATATGTGACCAGGATGGCAAAAAAAATCCACAACGGACAGGAGTAAAAAACACGCTAAGCCGGCCGTCCTTAAACACATCCCTGCTGTATGTTAGCTTCATTTGTTCAGAGAGAAAAAAGGCAAACAGAAACATAAGGTAATCCCATGAGCTTCCACCTTCATTTCCCCCTGTGAAGTGTTGCACTAAATTGTTCAACTCTTGGCTTATTTACAGTCTCTCTTGTTCAAAATGTGCAATTCACCACCGCAGTCACACGCTTCTAAAATGTTTTCCCGCTACATAACATGTTGCACGTCTTTTCCACAACATCCTCCTGGTGTGTGTGCAGCAGTCACGGATGCTGTTTCTGTTCCTCATTGCAGTTACCAGGCCGCCCACACAACTTCTCTTCTCCTTACCTTCTATTTCAGGGCGTTAAGGTACTGAACACAGCCAAACTTGCTCACAGCTGTGTATCTGATCAAATCAATACCTATTTCTCTCTCCAACACTTTTTCTATTCTTTCCTCTCGTTTCTGACGGCGGTTAGCCATGGTAGGATGATTGGAAAGTGATACATCCACTGGGTCTGTCTTGTCTGTGTGAGATAGATAGATTAGTGAAGGAGGGAGTAAGATCAGTGAGAGGGCTTTGCCATGCCGCACCGCAATAAGGTGTTAGCAGATCCATCAGTGTAGCACGCTTAGTGGAAGCCGACCCAAGCTTACTGGACTCACTCGTGATGCAATGTAACTCCTCCATCTCTCCTTCCCTTCTTGCATTATCACCTCAATGGCGGCAATAATTGAAGTGACTGAAATGTCTTGTAATGGCCATGAATAATTTGTAAAGTGTCAGTCTTTTTTTTTTTTTTTGCATGACTGATTCCCATATTTCCCTTCTTATGTCTCCATATGTTTTAAGTATTGTTTTCTATGCAGTACTTAAACATTTTATGTACTTCTTTTTTTCATTAATGGAGCATTTTATCCCTCCCCTTAATGATTGTTTTTCTGTGTGGACAAGGTATGTGTCTTGAGAGACGAAGATTCAGCATGATTCATTTTTCTCTTTTGGGAACAATGATTCACTTTTCAGATTTCTTTGTTTTCCTTTCTTAGCAGCTGTCATGCTGCATGCTTTCTTCGGCTGTGATTGTGAGCTTTTGTGTCCCGCCTCATGTCTTGTTTGTATTAGAATTTCAGACCATAAGTTCAGTCACAGTACACTGAAAACCTGACACACAAGCTCAACTCATCCTCACAGCTAACACACTGTGAGCATGTGTGTGTTTTATCAACATCTAAGGACTCTCCTCATAGTCTTTTCACCTCTTTTCACATGAACAAATATGTACAGCTGTCCATTCCTATCACTCTTACTGCTCTCAGTGTACTTCTGGTTCTCATCTTACAAACACTGTACATACTTAAAAGCTGTGTTTCCATTCTTAAGCCAGCTTAAATAAAAGGTTTCCCAATTTTCACAGTTTTCTTAGCGTGCTACTTTTTTGTCTTGTACTGTTCCCAATTTGCAGACCTGCCGTTATGGTAACAAGCTAATTTTCTTTGAAAATGCTTTTTAGTTTTAAAGATGTTATGCAATTCTACACATTTTAGCCTCTGTAATTTTGAGTGTAATATCTTCACTTTGGCTGCAACAACAATTTTCTCAATATATATTCTCCAACAAACCAATTCATTTATATTCAGACACTGATCAAAGAGATGTATTACAACTCCAGTTTGATCATTTTATACTGTAGGAGGTAGCCTGCTACAGTCAGGAATGTGTTGAATGTTCAACGTAATTTCTCATTTAAAGTGCTGAGATTTATACATATTGTGTCTTTGAAATACTTGAATTGGTTTAATGGAGAAAAAGGTTGATAGCATGCTAAAAGTGTAGCTGATAAGGTAAAACATGATTAAAAACTGGGCAACAGAAATGGTTTACTAAAATTAATGGATAGTGTCTTGAAACTCCTGATAAAAATTTGGAGGTACAGATTATGATTAGCTAATATATTCAGCTAAAGAGGGGTAATATAGCTCTTTTTACCCAAAGGCAGCAATTTAACAGCTTGATGACTTGAAGCCATATTTTTAAACTTTTATCATGTGTACATTGTACTAGCACAGACGCTAACAGTGTATTGGGCTAAATCTGGGAGCTTGTGTACTAAATTTTCTGCTATCTTTTTGCTTTCAGGCTTGACCACTGTTCAATGTATAACTATAACATTTCCATTCTCAGTCAAATATATATCAAATATTGCCGCTGTGTAGTCATTTCTTTGGCAACACTGGGCATGACATTGTTTATATATTCATTTGATTATTTATTTACCTACATTTTACTCTGCCTTTGTGTTGGCCTTGTGGGTTCGGTCACCATGCACTTATATAGTGGATGCTCTTAGATGAACTGTAGTTCTGAATACCTTGTGCTGAAAATGATTAACTCCTTTTTCATTCCACTTGTGCTTTCCATAGATTTTATCTGTGTTGGCTCCCAGTTTGATTTCCCACCAATGTCATACTTTTTTAGGTTCCAAAGAAACCAAAACAAACAAAAGAAAAACTAACCTGATATGACTTAATCATGTGCTCAATGGCGACTGAACTGTTAACCAACACATCCTCTTTGCTTGATCAAAAGTTTGATTGCCCCTTTTTCATATTCTCCTCTTAAAATGAGCCCAAATTAAAGGGATTTGTAGCCTTTCGTTCACAAGAACAGATTGTTGCTCTCTTTCCCAGTACATAATGAATCATAAATGTCAGTTATGGTTATAATCAAAATTCCAGAGATGGCTCTTTCTGTCTGTTGTCAGTAAATGGCATGTCTTGTTTAGTGTCTCCTGGCATCCCTAGGTGCTGGAGATCCAAGTCATCAGAATAATGGACCACAAGCATAAAATGTCTTGTATATGGCCACTAACTGTGTCTATTGGAGAACTAACTAAATGTATTTATTCGGAAACCTGTGGTTTTGTTTTGGTGTCTTTGATCAAATCTTGGTAGATATGCAGATTTCATACTCTTAAGGCTGCCTAATTATTAGCTCTGACATAAATAAAGATGCAACTGTAACTCTATACATTCAAACAAGCAACAGAGTCTTTCTTTTTATCAAAAACAAAAGAATTGGAAATTCATAACTTTATGTTTGTCCGTGAAAATGGCTATTCATATACTTGCAAACATAGTTTTTGCAATGTACTATAGTTTGATCTTTACACATGTACAGTAAAAGCAGCAGTTGATGGTGTGGAAACTGCATTGTTGGGTAACAGTGAGACTAACCTGCCTAAAATTCTTGAAATAAATCCCCCTAAGCTAATTAAAAAAGTACTGACCCAAGACTTTTTCCTATAAATAGAAGGCACAGGCAGAGAAAGATGAGATAGCATCTGGTTCTCCTTTCTGTTCACTTCCTAATTTCTTGAGTCTCATCTTAATTTCTGTTTACTTTTGGGAATTTTTCACAGACACTGTAAAATACGCTTTATTTCATCAAAATAAACCACTATAATTATTCCCAACGAACCGTCTGGGCAATATTCTTTATTCAATTTACAGGCTTATGTGTATTTATTAAGTAGTGTTTCTGCTGAACTTTTTCCCCTACTTCTATCTGACAGTAAATTCCAGGTTTAGCCCAGGCCAGCCATTCATGAATTATGGCTGTAATATTATCTACTGGCTGACTGCCAGTTCTTATCACTATACAGTTCTCAAGGTGTGAGTCTGTTAATGTCTGTGTGTGCGCACCTGTTTTCTTGTGGGTTTGTTTGCCTCAGGTAAGCTGTGTGTGTGTTTGTTGTTTAAGTGGAATGATTTGTTATTTTCATCCTGTATTCCTTCCTGAACAAAAGTCTAATCATGCATTTCAACAGAAGTGAGCCATCATGTTTCTACCATTTTAACATCCATGACTAAAATGTAATTCAACACTACGATTCAAGACCCCAGCTCAAAGTCTTCCTCTGCTAAAAATCTGATGCATTTCCAAGATTGTACTGTGTATTAGAACAAAAGCGCATCATGATTATTATGCAGGCAAGTATTGTTTTGTGCCCCTTTTTGTACTTGATTCTTGGTCAAATTGCAAAGGCTAATGTCATCTGCAGGAAGGGGGATATGAGTGAAGCAAGATTCATAGGTCTTGATTCACATGAGGAAAAAATGTGAATATGTTAGATGTTTAAATGTTTGATTAAGCTCAATATCAAGTTTTTCATTACAAAAACTTGAAATTGTCAAGCATGGATTGACACCACTGCAACTCAGCATCCAATGCTTTTAAATGAGAAGTCACATTGTATAAAACATCATTATTTTCTGCAACTGAATTCAGAGTTGTTAATTTGCTGCAGCCCATCCACTTAGTCATCACTTATTCTTTTAGCAGACTTCATTTCTTTGCAGCAACATAAACCCAGACATTCTGTTAGTCTATCTTCTTGGCAGCCAGATAAGCTCTTAAATGGCATGAAATATGTCGTGGGCTGATTCTCTTTTTGGCAGATGTCTAAAATAACTGAGCCTAATTGATGGGAAAAGGCCAATCTCAATGTGTGCTTAAGTCATTTGTTTCCAGATACAAAGACATGAGGTCTTTGGCCAAACCAATGCTCAACTTCCCTCTGCTGTCACCTGCCACTCTAGCATGAATTATAGGTGCGAGACTTAAACTTGTGTTTTCATTTAAGAATGCATGTAAGCATGCGCGTGTGCCCGTGTTTGACTTAGAACAGCAACCAACTAGAATTTACTTGTGTAAATTAATGGAGTAACAAGACAGATTCAGTATGTTTCTCTGTTGGATATTTATTCTCGGGGGCTTCAAACATGTATAATCACTGACAGCAGTCACTTTTCCTGTCAACGACATGTCAGCTACCAGCCTCCACAGGGTTAATGTTCGTGACAGCATATCATTTCAGTGAACATAAACAGTCACAAGCTTCCCGTGACGTGTGAACTTTTCTCTATTCTCATACCTCCACCACAAGAGCTTTATCCTTGTGTGAACACAAATCCTGGTCCAGCATCCATAATTCTTTTTTTGCTCTAGCACCTGCAATCCGGTCGCTGTTCTCCGACTGGACTGTGTTTCCCTCTCATGTATTGAGTATCTGATTCTAGAAATGAGAGCATGTGCAGCAGTCCTTTCACAGTAACAATTATGAGGAAAAACAAAGTGGAGAGTGTGGGAGAAACCTGGCGTCTGATTTGGCTGTAGTGCTACCCTCTGTCTGATCTTTAGCTAAAAAGGCCTTAACTCCTACAACAGGCTTATAACCCTTTGCTAATCCCCCCCCTTCTGACTCATTTCACTGCAGTTCGAAGCTCTCTCTTTAAATCTCTTGTTCACTGGCTGCCCTGCATTTGCACAGACACACACAGATACACACATGAATGCAAGAGTTTCTGCATAACAAAACCCTTCAGTTGAAATGGAAATGTCTCACTGGACCGGTAAATTGCACTCTGAAATATCTTTAGCCAGATGCTCTCACAGACACAAGCGCTGAGAAAGGTACACACTGCCATCCATTTTGTGATTTTGTGTTTAATTATAAAGGCGTGGGCACGAGCCAGTCATGACCTCCATTACTGATAGTTTTTTTTTGTTTTATTTCAACTTGTGTTAAATGTTTTCTTTTCTTTGAACATGATACTTTCAGGAAACACACATGCACACAGCACCGAAGTCCATTACACGAGTATCATTTGGTCTAGAATTATGTGATTCCATTTTACAAGCATGCCCATGTGAAAATAGTACGATTTTGAGTGAGTGCGACTGCCAAAGGTTTTAAGAGGACAGGAAGTAACCCTGACAGAAGGCCTTTGTGTCACAATTAAAGATTAATGTTTTCACAAGTATGGGAGGAATTAGCATTAGCAACGGTTTTAGTGTCAGACGCTTGTTTCAGAGCTGTCACTTGTCCCGCCTCCCCAAAATGAGACAACTTAATATCGCGGCACTTATAATGCCACCTAATCACAGTGCCAAAATAGGAGATCACAGCAATGGGTTTAGCAGTGATGGGGCAGAAATGCAGAGAAAATAAAGAATTCTGTCACATTTCATCCTCATGGTATTCATAGGACACTAAAGCCACTCCTATTTCCATCTTCTTTATGTTTTATTATCACAGTTGTCTCTCAATTGCCCTTTTGGCCGGGATAAAAACAGGTCTCCTTTCAACCATGATTATTTCAGCACAAAGATTAGCATTACTGGCTGACTTTGACAGCTTTAAGCTAAACTATATACATTTCTTTTGATATTTGCCATTACTCAGTGGCCTTCAAGCTTTGCATGCATTTAGCATTAAAAGGTCCCTGCAATGGCTATAATGCAGACATATTCCCCAACAGTTGCACATGAATTCTTACTGCTCCCACTGATAAATTGTTTCACCTTTAGAGTAGTGCTACGGCTGCATGCTTAATCTTCATTGCACTTTGGAATTGCAATAGCCATTCACATGTGAATAGAATAAGAATGTGGTTATGGAGAGATGGATATTTACCTTGCAGGGCATATCCCAATCTCCCCCATTTAAAGCCATTAGGCTCTGTACTCACACAAAATTTCATTTCTCTTTAAAGCCAGACAAACAGGTTCTTTTCTTTCTTTCTTTTAAAAAAAAAATATTATCCAATTACCTCTGCTCATTAGTCAGGAGCTAAATGACAATGATTCTAGTTGTAATTCCCGTGCTGTCAACCTCATAACACCCATAACACCGGTGCCCATACTAAGTATAAAGCTTCCTGTGCAGCATGTAGGATATGTGCATAATAGCTCCATGATGAAGGTGGCCTTAATTACCAAACTGAATGGACCATTTAGATGTCCATTATATAGATGTATATATTGTGGACTAAATGAGCAAAGCAGCCACAGCAATCTGAACACTGCAATTTTGAGGGTGGCTGAGTCCCACTGAAATTCAACATGTTAAACTATCTGAATTAATCAGTGGGGCGGTTTGCAGTGGCTGAAGTAAATCAGAGATTATTTACATCAAATTTTTCATCCGAACAACAAATTACCCTCTTATTTTTTAGTTTTATTATTTTGGTTTTTATAGTTTATGTATTCAGGCTCATTTGTAATTAAGCCTAAGCAGTTTGTTTTCAGATACACAGCTAATGGAAAAGATTAGCTAGTTAGAAGTGTTAGCAAGCTAAGAGTGTGTTTTAATGAGTTTTGTAGGGATATTGAAACGCCTGGAATATCAGGTTTACAGCTGAGGGTTTCTAAATAACTAATTATAGCTGTGGGAGACCACCGAGGTAGACACGTTGGTTTGTGAGCTGCTGTTCAGAAGCTCTAAGTTTGTATTTTTGGCTTCACTGCATCAGTGATACTTTATGATTTGCAAGTGTCCATTTTTGGACCAGTAAGTGGAACTGGTTTGTTATTCTTTTAGAAAATTTGTGTATTTTAATCTGTCTTTGCTATTTTAGATTGTCTATTAGCTTTTTAGTCTTTGTTTTAGTAGTGCAGTCAGCATGTGAGAATGATTATTTTTTGTCTTTTTGACAACCAGCACATTGGTTACCTTGCGTTTCATGAATGTGCTATGTAACTCGAGTGGAAATGGATTGAATATGGAATTAGGTAGGGACATTAGAGACCAATACCACTACCAATATCCAAAAAACTATTCTTTTCTATCATATCACATAACATTGGCGAAAATAGAGAATGTGGACATAGGGTCATTTTAGAGTGAGTCAACGAAAAAAATATTTTCTAGCTGCCATTGTTTCATTTATAATGGTAGTATAACAGTAACTAAGCCAAAGACCTGTTTCCTTAGCCTGAATCTATGCGTTATGAATCAAAGCTGCCAGGTGGACCAGCAAGAGGAGAGGATGCTGTGTAAGGGTTAGAGTCATGACATGGTCAGCATAATTAATCTAATTAAAGACATAACGTGCCATTTTGAAATGATTGCCTGACCATCACCTAATATTGTACAGACTAAAACAATGTTTTTTTTAGTCTGCACAGTTAATTAAGGTAAATAGTTCTCTATTCAGTTGAGCAGAAAAACTAAAAAAAAAAGAAAAATCTTATCAATTCCTGAATAGAATAGCCTACTTTACGCGATAACAATGTGCCTGTTAATATGTCCTATCCGTCCAGTTATGCAGCTAGCAAATAAATGTTGATAGATGTGCAAGAACACATCTGTGGACTACTTTTCTGTGCCTGTGTCAAAATCAAACCTATACCTTAGTTAGCTCAATCTAATCTTATCATCCCTGTTTATGGTTAAAGAATGGATTATTACTTTTGCATAGCTTATACCGATGTATGCTGTTGCTATCAGCTGTTGAGCAGTAAAACATTCCCTTCTTTACAACTAAGAACTAAACTTCATAAGGCCACTGATACAACCTTTGTATCCAATTTGTTTGCTTTCTGTCAACACCCAGTGTTTGTGGTTAAAATGGGTTTCCAGAAAAATAATGCTATTCCTAAATACTGTACAGCTTTAACACACTGTAAATAGATTAACTTGTTTTGTTTGTTCAGTGTTGTTAAAACACTGTGCTCTAACAGCTTACGTTGTCCTTGCTGACGCACCACATTTCCACCAGTACCCTTATGCTTTTTGTTTACTGCCATGGCAGTTAGCATAATGCCAAACAGAAACTAGCTGATGCTATGGTAGTTAGGATGCAAATGGTTACAAGTGACTAAGGTGCTTTCAACCAGTGTCAGAATGTCAGTTAACAGCTTGTCCTGATTGAATAGGGTTAGGGTTAGGGGAACAGAGGAAAACAAAGGACGGAGGGATGAAAGAGATGAGGGAACATGTTTGATTAGCCTCTGAAGTGACAGATGTGCATTTAATCCCTCCTTTAACTAATCCTCTCCTGTTGGAGGGTCCTCTCTGCCTGGGGTGAATTCTTGCATGTGTGCAGTCAGCAATCATACTGCAGTGCTCTATGAAATCTTTCCGAGCTTTTCAATCTTCCTCTTCTCTACTATTACAGTGGTTCCCAATTTTTTAACCCTAACCCTAACCCAACATAACATACATTGGTTCCCATAACCCCATCTGTGGCCATCCTCTTAATTTAAGGCTTGGAACTATAAGAAGCTTCAGATACATGGAGGATAAATCTTGTTTTTGGTGGATTATACTAACAGCATCTACAGTACATGTCCAAAATCAGCTTTGATTGCTGATAAATAAGATGATGTCAAATTCAGATTTTAATGGCATGAGTAATAACTTTCTTGTTCATGCTTTACTGAATTTAAGAAATACTTGTGCTAATTTCACAGATTAATCTCTTTGCATTTACACATAAATTTTGACAGCCTGAACAAAAATCCTAAATCTATTTGGTAAATGTATGTTTTTACAAGAATCTGGCAACCCCCTGAAATTATCCTGGGATTCCCAGTTTGAGAATCAGTGAAGCAGTACAAATAATTACTCATTGTAAAAGTCACTCTATCTATCTTTCTATCTATCTATGTATCTATCTATCTATCTATCTATCTATCTATCTATCTATCTATCTATCTATCTATCTATCTAT
>JBBBVT010000018.1:8226483-8238661 GCA_037177035.1 Craterocephalus eyresii | reverse complement strand
TATCTATCTATCTATCTATCTATCTATCTATCTATCTATCTATCTATCTATCTATCTATCTATCTATCTATCTCCTCAACTTGAAAGTTGAGATGATAGACTATTGGGGAGAAGATTAGAGGATAATTTTGAATATGTAACATGATCCAAATGCAAAAGAAAAATTACAAACTAAAGCTTACTGAAACCAGGGCTTGCTTCTCCATCCTGAATACAGATACTGATAATTTTCTGCTGCCTATACCCATTACGGCCTAACATGCCAAAGCTTATCTTGCGCTGTTCAATTCAATTTGTCAAATGATTATCTGGGTTTCGATAGTAGGCTGCGCTGGCTAAAGCCAATGGCCAGGCAGACAGCAGGTGTCATAAACGACTAGTTGCTCAACCAAATGCTTGGCTGGTGGTCAATATGCAATAAAAACTTTTTAATGCAGTCAATGTTCTAGTATGGAAATTAATTCCGGAAGACAAATCTGCCATGTGTCACCCAGGACATGATTTCAGTCCACTCATACAGAAATAAGTTATTTAAATCCAGGAATTGGATGGTAGGGAAAGAGATGGATAAAAACAGAAACTGGAGAGAAAAAAAGAAGATGAAACTAAATCAGCAGGAAGAGAAGTCATGGAAAGAGTGAACGACAGCACATCATAATGACATTTGGTGGTCTGCATGGTTCTGTATTCACCTGGAAGGGAATTTACAAAAATGGCACACCATTCTCAATTTTCTCACTTTTTCAAACCACCATTGATCCACCTCCGTCCTGCCCATTCTAAGTGATTTTAGCATGCTGTCAATTAATCTTTTAACTGTTTATGTTTAAATGCTGTATTTCTAATTATCTTGGCTAAAGGCAATAAGACAAAAAAGAAATTTGACTTAGATTCCCTTGCTACACTATATGTTTTGCTGCAAATGTGAAAGCCACATACCACCCCAGCAGGACATCGCTGGATGTTTCTGTTTGAAATAGTATTTTGGTTTAATCTTGCCTTGGAAGGCCTTGCTGTTTGGATACTGCTGTGAGCTATGAGGCAAAACATGTTGCATGAGTTTTAGAGCCGGATAATCTATGTATGTATTCCTCCTTCTTGGTTAACACAAAAATGCTGACTTTAAAATAGCAGCTCAGTCTATATGATAAAATGTAGCTACAAAGAAATGCCAGTTTCCTCCCTCACTGCATGGGTTTATACTTTAACGACTTATTCGCTGCACACTTTTTTGACAGGAATCTGATGTAGTGTTTCATTTTAGGGACAAACATAAGGATACATGCATGCCTTGCACACATCACCACATGCTGGCCTGTACTTGTACTTTACCTCTCACTCAATCTTATGGTAATCCCACAAATTACCGTAAGCAATAACAGCAAAATCACATATTGATTGTTTCAGCTTCTTGCCACAAATTTGACTGCCAACGAGCTGCAAGGGGCACAGGCAGTCTATTTACTTCAAAGGGTAACAGAGGAATATAAGTATCAATCAAGCCTTTCTTTGGCTTTTATCTGATCAGAGCCTAATTTCTCTACAGGAGTACCACACTTTGAAGACGAGACGAGAACACATGCTTGAGCTTACCAAGGTTTCAGTGAAATGCAGCTGGTTGATTTCTGGAGGGGGTGGTGGGGGTCTTGTATGTTTTGCACTTTTCTTTCAATTTGAATTTTAGTTGTTCTGCCACGTTTGCTTGTGATGATCTGCTCTGCTAGAAAGCCATATGGATTTAGATTACATTAAGTCAGTCATCTTAGAACCTGCTGTGGAAGCACGTAGTTGCTGCTGGTAAGTATTGATTTGTGATCAATGATGTGGGTTACGCATGAGTTATTGACTTCAAATAGATCGAACTGTCACATAATTGTTATTTTAGCTGACAGAATAAAATGGGGTGAACTTTTATCATTTTATTTAAGTATTTAAGAAGATAATGCCCCACTTATTTGTGTTTCTTTTATGAAGAAGTGCAGTCACTTCATTTTGTGGTCTAATCAAAAATGGGCCGAGTGATTTTTGTATCTTAGATTTAATTATGTCATTTTTATTTTTCATCATTTCACTGACATTTATGTGGTTTTCTGATTCATACTTTTAGTGATCTTTGGAACTGCTGGAGGGACTGTCAAAGTGGCTAGGTTTAGAGGTAGGTTATGTGAGTGTGGGTTCACACTTTTGCATTCATGCTACGACTGCAGTATTTTGTTCTGAGTCAGATCCTGTGAATAGTTGGCTAATTTTTCTATTTATCCCTTACTCTGCAATTACAAATCGCCCCTGTCACATCCTATTCATCAGTGCCTGGCTTTAATTTATTTACCCTTCCCTTCCCTCTACTTTCTTTTAAAACATTCTCTTTATTTCGTTATAATTATGATCATTATTTTATTTTCCTTGATTCAGATCAGGGTCTTTTGTACCCAGCCTAAAACACGGTGCAAAAGAAATTACTGTTTTACAATATTTGTCTTTTTTCAGGTTGCCCCCTCTTTTGTTTTGTCACCTGATGATATGGTGGTGGTTTAGACATATTTTAGTTTACACCAGGTCCTTGTTTGTAAAAGCTACATACATATGTTTTTCCTACAGTATGTGTAAAATAGAATTGTTGTCAGTCAAATTTATAGCACAACTATTTGGATTTCAAGGTCTGCTGTTTAAAGTATTCTTGTTTTTGTAAACAAAAAGAGACAGCTGACCGAGTGCATGCTAATCCAGAAGCTAAATTTTTCTTGAATGCCATATGTCAGGCCACACTCTCATCAACTTCAATATCATTCAATTTACAGGCCTACTGTGGATGTTGAAAGCATTGGAACTGTTTTAATTACATCGTGCTTGTCTTTTTTGTCCCTTCCTTCCTCCATCAGTCTGGGATAAGACTGAGGATTGATGAATGGGTGGAAGTGGCTTGTAAAAGCGTTTCTTTTACCACTCTGTTTAGCAATGGAATGGAAGCTTTGCCAAGCTGCCTTTCATAGGGCTTATGGTTTACTCTCTGCTGGAGTATATGCCTCTGTGTTTTCATGTTCATGCAAACAAATACTTAAACATGCATTTTGTTGTGGTGTTTTCAGTGTTTTTCAATGTTTTAGATGTGACTCATCGGCAATACAGTATGTGCTGGACATATGTTTCTTTCTGTGAATGAGGGCCTGGAGTGGAAAGGCGACTTTCTGTCATACTGTATAAGAGTTGTGATAGCACAATGTACAGTATATGGCTCAGATTTTAGTGCCCGGGGTTTCATTTGAATTGAGTCACAAGCTGTTTGTTTACTGATGTTTGACTTTGAAAGATGACAATATCTGACTGGTCTGTGTGGTGAACTCAATGTGCTTTTTACTCCCCTGCCTCTTATTGGGATGAATAAAGTTAATCTTACTTATCTTGGAAACTGCTACCCAAAAATCCTTTTGTCCATCATTATTAAAAAAAAGATTTCCCATTGTGAGCTCAGACTTTTCTTGAAAGAAAACCTTTTTTCAGAGTGGGGGGCTTTACTATCGAACCATATAGTCAAACAACTTGTCTCATAGAAAAGGTTGTCATGGTCATTATGCTTACATCTGATTCACTGGATTCATAATCCTTTGGTAAAGAGCTAGCTGTCAGCATGTTAATTTCCCATATAGGCTAACTTTGTATGTGACCTATTTAAATCATTCATTAATTTTCTGTAGGCGACTGCTTATTCCAAATCAGGGTCACAGGGAGCTGGAGCCTAGTAAATATCAGGCATAAATCTGTGTAAACCTGTGTAAGCATATGTAAATTTACAGATAAAAACAAAGATTTTTTTAACTAAAGGTAAAAATCTTTAGTCTTTAAATATCATTAATTGAATTTAAATAAGTCTATATTTTCAGGATTACTCTTTATGCTAAAAATTTTGCTTTCATTTTGCAATTCATATAGCCACTGTGTCTAATATATTATTGGCTGCTATCGAAATTTTACCATATAAAACCTGAACCAAAAAAACAAAACAAAGAAACATAAAGAAAGATAAATGACTTGTTCTGTTCTTCTTCTTGACTGCTCATCTGGTGGAAGAGAGGAGATTTCCAATGTTGTAGAATTTGTGCCATCATATTGAATTTTTAAGGGGAGAGGACAAATGATGATGATTACAGGGCTGCTCGGTGTGGTTAGCACCGCTGCCTCAGAGCAAGAAGGTCGCTGGTTGGAACCCCGGGCTGGGCTGGAGCCTTTACCAGGCTGTTGCATGTTCTCCCCGTGTATACCTGCGTTCTCACTGGGTACTCCGGCTTCCTCCCACTGTCCAAAGACATGCATGTGAGGTTAATTGGACACTCTAAATTCTCCCTAGGAGTCAGTGTGTGCGTGAGTGGTTGTCTGTCCCTCTATATGTTGCGACCTGTCAGGGTGTACCCCGCCTCATGCCTGCAAATAGCCCACCCGCGACCCAATTGGACTAAGCGGTACAGAAAATGAATGAATGAATGATTAATAATAATAATAATAATACATTTTATTTCAAGGCGCCTTTCAAGACCCAAGGTTACCTCACAAAAGACAATTAAAATCAGTTAAAACATAAAACAAAACATCATCCAGCAGACAGTTAAAAACGTTAATGTAGCTATACTGTGCTTGGATGATTTTACATTACATTACATTATCACAAGTGATAATGTAAGCTAAGCTAAGCTTAGCTCATACCATAGGCTGCCAGTAATTCTACAGCTCAGAACAACAACAGCTAGATTTTAACTTGTCTAAAGTACTAACTCAGAAGGAAATGTTGATGGCTTATCACCATTCCACCATTGGGTTGGAATCAGTGTGATTCCAGGTTGGTCCGGGGTAGTTTGCTACACATTGTTTTGCGTTTTCACTGGCAAAAACTAGGAAGGGTGCCAGAGCATTCAACCCGTTCTATTTTTGGAGACTCTTCCATTGGGGTTCCAATCTTACCAGTCCAACTCAAAAGGATGGAGCTTGCCTTCAGTGTGTAGATTGGTGGAAAAAAATCTTTATTACTCATGCAACTCAGCACTATGAACAAAGTGGCAACGGTGTCTGAACCGTGGACTTGCTGTTTGCCGTACTGTTAGCCTAGAAGAAAGAAGAAAAATTGCTGCTGCCCGCCATTCTCTGCCTTTGTTTCTGTCTCATATTATTTTTTGATACAGTACCCAAGGGGTACGGGTAAGCTTGGCTGCTCACGCCACATAGATGAGGGTTTACTCAACAAAACCTCACAAAACTATTCTGTCAGAGCCCATGGTGGAAACAGGTCTTTTCATGGTGCTTTAGGTTATCGAGAACTGAATGGTTACCATATTTGTGGAAAACCATCAACAACAACGGTTCATTTTCTCCCCAACAAATACTGCATTACAATTGCATGATTGTAACATTCTGGTAAAATATAAATTCTTAGTATTCAACTACAGATTCTGAAAAGGTTTATATCTTATCCTTTATTTTTTTTTAAACAAATAAGGCCTGACAGTGGTATCAGGGCCACAGCGAGAGGGGATTGTGTGGTATCTTGTACATATACTGCATTAAGGCAGGAAATAAAAGTTTGGACCAACTTATTCTGAGAAATTTTTCAACATATTCCATCTATAAGGTTCATCCCAAAAAACTGCTGAAAGAGCATTCAATCTGTGATCAAATTTTTCACTTCTAGTTACTTTTACAAGTATGATACTCAACACTGTGTTGGATAATTTCAATTTGGCTATTTTCAACAAACGTGGCAAATCTTTCACAATCTTGTCGACATTGTTTAAATCTCTGAGCACATCCAACATGCAACAAGATGTGCTCTTGTAAAAATATTCTGTCTTCTCTACATAAGCCTTCTCAGGTGTTCTGGTGTTATAATTTTACATATCTGGTTTGTTGACTTTTGCAGGTACACCTGCTATCTTACAATCTTAAATAAGAATCTGCCTGCTACTAAAAGTTGTTTCATGCTTCACGTGTTTGTGCATGAAGGTGTGTGTTTACTTGTGTCCATATCACAATTAATCCTGTGGGTAGACCACAGCTGTGAGAGATTTTAATTTACTTAAGGGGGCTTGGAAGATATAATATTATGTGTTATGTGTGTGCATTTGCAGTTCCCTGAGCAAGCACATTTATGGGGTGTTAACGTCGCTATTAATTTCATCGCTGGGGGAGGGGGGATTAGTGTAGCAAATGAAATTTATATAGTTTTAAGTGCACATGCAATTGCGTTTATGTATGTGTGTGTGTGTGTGTTTTGTCAGTACAAGTAAGTTTTGAAGTGAAATGTCACACCCCATGGGAGGCAGTAGGTTTTGATGTGGCACATGAACCCTCTCCCATTTTAAGCCTTGAAAATTTTTCTGGGCATCCAATCCGTTGTGACCGGGTGAAGCGTGGGGGATGAGGCTAATGAGAAATATAGCTGACCTTCATGTCTGTAGCCAGAGAGTTTCTTCACATGGGATCAACAACTCACAGTTTTTATGAAACACACACTGATATTTCCAACAAACTAGTGAACTAAATTTAAACCCAAATGTGTATTTCAAGACTGATACCATGACTGTCAGGACAGTCACAGTTTATACAACATTAAGTCAGAGAATTATGAAATAAATAGAAAGTAGGTCAGTCTGCGAAGGCGTTCGCTACGGGAACATGCATGAGAAAAGTAGGGATTGCACTGACACACACAGAAATGCAAACATACTCACACAAAAACACACAACACAGCTGTTATTTTACCTCTCTTCTACCTCTCATGTGACCTGAAATAAAATGATCCCAAAATGCCCGTGTTCATTTTAATGAGGTCATTTAATGGTCTTTGAGCATGTGAAGTCAGTTTGTGTTTTCGTATGCTTGGCTGTGCTCATAAATGGAGGAATATGATGATAATATACAAGCTCAGATGTTTGTAGCTGTTGTAAACAGTTCAATTTTGTTATGTTTAGACCTCTGCTCCAGAGGTAAAAGTGATTTACTTGAACCCAGTGTAATTGAAGGATAAGGGTAATAAAATGAATGGTGTTTGCAGTGTGCTATATGTTTATTGTGACTATGACCAGCAGCAACACACATGACAGAGAGTAATATACTGTAACTTTGCTGCTAACTTCACTGTAAATGTGTGATGAGAGTCACTGCTAGATCACATATCCCAATTATCAGGTCACCAAGTCACTACAACAGCTGTCAGAAGAATAGGTATTAAATTCCACCTTTATGTAACCGAAACCCCATTGGGAATTGGGAAAACTCATCCATTTGGAAATTTCCTAATTTTTTAATTGAGGACGTAAGTGCAGCAGTTACAGTCTAACAGGAGGAACGACTTGCAGTGCAAGCAAAAAAGAGAAAAATTATCTGCCATTCAAATAGCTAGGTGAAGGAACTTAACCAGTTTTTGTTGATGCAGTGCATTCTAAACATTTTCAGAGAAATCTCATAGCTTCCCAGGAGTCATCACTCTGGTAACAAAGTTTGTCGAGGAGGAGCTTGTCACTTAATGCCATACAAACCTTTAAATCTGCATGGGTATGATTGAATAGTTTAAAAAGAGCGAGAAAACAGAAAAAACTAGCTTAGAATTTTACTTTGCTTCATTAAGGCCACTTCTCTTCTTAAACCAATCAAGTAATTTTTTTCAAAATTTAAAGAAGCATCAACTTTGAACGGAACTATATACAGGCTAGAAATACAAAGAAATATGAAAAGACAGTGATAAAATATCATCATTTCCTAAGTTATTTTTCTTAACCTTACTGGAACACATCAGGGGGTTGAGAACATGAGGATTAGGGAAGAAATGGCTGCCTCTAGAGATAAGTATTCTACAAAAGGGGCTGTAGGTACTTTATCTAAAGCGAATGTAACACAATGAGACTATATATTATCATTATGCTCTTAGATGTTACTTCATATATTTCTCTTAACTCCAATTTTTTCTTTTTCTTTTGTAGCATTGGTGAATCTAAGCACTAACGTGATTGGACTAGTTTTGAACAATGTAAGTTCCTCCAAGTGGAGGTGTTAGATCAAATTTCCACTGCCAAGGCCATCTGCCGCTGGCCAGTCAAACTTCTATTCTTCTCAGTAAAAGCCGAGCTGTCATGAACGTGAATAACGAAGAGCTTCTATCCTCAGAGGCGAACGGAGTACTGAAGGAACTGAGAGCGAAGGCAAGAAGAGAGGAAAGGGAAGAGTGAACTTGACAGCTGGAGCTCAGAGGAGTGTTTTCTGGCGAGAGATCCCACCTAGACTCGATCAAAACCAGGAATCGAGATAAAAAAGGGGGAATGAAAACAGAGGATTTAACCTTAATGAAGATTGTAGTGGACAAAAAGTTGTTGTAAGGTTATGTGAAGCAGCTTTATCTGGCATTGTGAAACAAACTCTGCATTCTGCTTAAGCACAAGCATGAAAAGCAAATAAATAGAAGTAATAACAACCAAGCTTGATCATATCTCTCTGAGCTGTTGGGTTTTCATTTTGTATGAACTGATACCATGCCCCATCCGTCACAATGGATTTTCTATTCTGTTGGGGTGCAACAACACTGAAATGTAATCCTCTCGCCTTATAATCCACACATTCAGTCTTACAGCTGGATGAGTTGACATTTTTGCTCTAATAAGATACCTCTTTCCAACCACGTCTCTTTCCCTGGATCACTGTCCTGCCTGGGATCCCATATCTTCTCATTTCCTCCAGTTTGTTTGAGGAGTGAGTCACCTGTTACCAGTTATCTCCCCTACATGATGGAAAATCTTATTTATGTACATTAAAGAATCAGTGGCACAGAGTTAACGGGAAGAGAGGAGATCATCCCATGGATAGCATCTTCTTCAGCGATTACACAATTGAGTCAATGAAGAGACGAGGAGGAGATTAAAGCAGTTCAGGCAAAGAGAGGAGGAAGGTGGGGAGTGAGGAGAGAAGACAAAAGGAGGAGAGTGGAGCCTTATCAGCATTTACGCATCCCACAGTGGATGAAATTGCCCTTCTCTGTCTCACCATGTCTGCGGTCAGTGCTATCTGGCTGGGTTGGGGATTTGCAGTGGTCATAAATCTGTGTGTGAGTGTGTGTGTGTGAAAGAGAGCGAGGTATGCGAAAGCATCCCTGCCTGGGCGCAGGTGGGAGTTTGTGTTATACGTCCTGTTGTTATGATGAAAGGACTTTGTGGACAAAATAAAATTTACGGAAATGAATCTGAGGCGTGAAGAATGAGCGCTCATAAATCACACGTACACAGACGTGTGCAAGTGTGTGTGTGACTGATATCACAGGAAGCTAAAACCAAAGCCAGGCCCCGCTTTCCTCAGCCTGTGAAACTCCCCTGATTGATATCTGTTTATGAATGTTTCTAAGCTGCTAATTCTGCTGTTGTGGCACGACTTTTGGGCCTGATTTCAATTAAAGCCGCTTGCAAATATTGGTCATAGCAAGTTGCATCAATTACACATCTCGCCACCATCCCGCTCCTCCACCATGCATAAAGTGACGGTTATTGAGTGTGAGCAAATCAATCAGTTTATGGAGTATCAACTGAGCTCTCTCTCACAACTGAAGGGACTAATTGAGCAAAACGGACAAGTACAAAAAAGAATAGGAGAAAGCGAGAAGTTAAAATGGATATGTTTTAAATTAAAGGGCAATTTATGAGGCTTACATAAACAGATGTACAGTAAATGGCAAGTTATGTGAGGCACACATTATTTGCTGTTTCTTTTTTAAATATATATTTTGTCTACTTTTATTTTTTATTAATTTATCCCTTCATTTTCCTTATTAAAATGAAAATGATTGCTAACACTTTGGAGAAACTTTTAAATGTTTTCTTGATTATGAAACGATTAAGCCCACTTTCATGGAAAAATGCAAAATAGTTACACACGAAAAAACAGTCTGTGCTGAGAAAGAGAAAAAACCATAACCGTTTGCCTTGTTAGTCAAAGTATAAAAATGCGTCTAGAAAATATAATGTCATGGTACTTGTAGACATCCGTGGTCAGAACAGATGATCATCAAGTTGCTTTACTTTTAGCTGTCATATTGCTGTTAAATAATCATAAATTTTCACTAATCAGAAGATTTGAGCAGACAAGAAAAAAGGAGAATTTGTCTCTGAACGCCCACGCACTATAGATATTTTTCTCCCAATGCACTCATATGAGGAGATAGAGAAGGAATTCTACCATGACAGAGCTGGAAAACTCCCAGTGCCACTAATGGCCAGTTAGCCCATGATTATAAACTCCTGAAGAAAACTAATGCTATGCCTGTTTTAACTATATACATTGTGTTTATAGCAGTTTTGTGTGTTTATAGCAGTTTTTCAACATTTGGTCACATCCACAAAAATGAAAGCTACATATTCACATCTCACATGTGCAGTGGGCACAACCGGTAAGGGCAGTGTAGGGACCAATATGACTGACAATGGAAAGTTTCGGAGACAAGGTGTCAGCCAAGTCCAAAATTATCCACATTTTTATGACATATTGCTGTTGCCCAGCAACAAATATACCCATCACAATGACTGGTGAGAGAGCGGTACTATTTTAGAAGCTGACGTAGAGACATGCAAAAATAATTGAAAACCAGATAAAGCACTTGCACTGAGTAAAATTATGAAAACGGGGTGTTTTGTCCAGCAGTGAAAAGATGCCTGAGTTGACTCAGCAGCTTCTTCAACAACTGGTCAACTGAAGCCAGATAAACCAAACCCTTACCTCTTCAACTGTTGCTTCATTTATCGTTATCATATCAGGTCAAATTTTATTCAGAGAGCTATTTTCATACATAAAGTTGCAAAAAGCACTTACAAAAAAACACAACCAACAATCTTAAAAATACCCATCTGATCATAATCTCTAAAACATTCACTCAAACACATCAACAACATGCCTTTTTTTAGGGATAGTTTGTTTCCTTTCAGCAATCTCACCTGTGTTTGGCTTGTTATTGCAGATGATTTGCTCCATATTCTTGTCAGATCTGGCAACACTGCTCCTCATTCTTTGCGGGTATTTTCGAGAAGGTGCATGTGCGCGTGTGTGAGCGCAGATTAGCCTGCACTGAGAAGAGCCCTTCACTTGATGAATTCTCTTTAGTAAAAGAGCTGATTTAATTGGGTTGCTTCGCAATCCTTTTACCGATAAGGACGCCTTGACAAAAGATAATTCCCTCCTTTATTCTTGGTGTCTTGCGTGTTCTCCTAATATTTTATCTCCAACATCTTTTTTTGTGTGTGTGTGTGTTGTTTTTCATTCTTTCACATTCACTTTTACCTACTTCCCTCTGCAGATATGTTGTCTTGCTTTCCAGCTTTCTTTCCCATCTTACCCCTCTCTAATTTATTTCCGCTGTGTGTGAAATGCTAAATTAGAAGTTGGGTAAAAAGAGACCCTTGGAGCTAGAGACATAGCTTCCTTTTAATTCTGAGAACTCCCTCTTCCCTCCCCCTTTCCTTTTTTCCCTCTCTCTCCATGTATCCTTCTTTCTCTTCCTCTTTTACCCCAATAATAAAGCCAAATTGCCATGAAAGCTGGTGACCTTTACCCTTTCCTGTTTTTTCTCTCTTTCCTCTAAGATCTGTTTTGGAGGGATAAATGGAAAATATCTCATCCACACATCAAGCCCCTCCTATTCTAATCCTTTTAATGCAGCTGTATGTCTAATGTGTTTGCTTCAGGTGCCACTCTTTTTTTCCTGCCATTCTCATAAATGACCTCTGTATTCTCTTCCTTCTTTTTATCTTATGTTCTCTTGAGAGAAGTGGGTTTGAACTATATAAATATATATAATCTTATATCTTTCTCTGTTGGTGTGTATTTAATAAGTCTGCCTGCCAGCCTTACCTACTGCCACTCTGACTGTTCCGTTTTGAAGGTTTTGGTTTGCGGCGGTCAACTTTGCCAGAGTTTAGATTTAACAATCAAGTTCCTTTTTCATCTCTGTGTCTCCGCGACCTTGAAGGGCACTTTTCTTTTTCTTTTAATGCGCAGACCTTGACGCTTCCTTAGCTTTGTGAGGGGGGGGGGGGGGGGGGGGGGTCCTTTTTTTTTTTTCCCTCCACCCACCCCCTTCCTCCTTTTTTTTTTTAGGAAAACGTCTTTTCTTTTTTAAGAAAATCATGGCGGAGAAAAAAAGAGCCCCCCCCCTCCCCCCCCCCCG
>JBBBVT010000018.1:8212160-8223848 GCA_037177035.1 Craterocephalus eyresii | reverse complement strand
GACGATGCCGGTGTTGAGGATATTAAAACGCCTTGTGGCTACCAGATCCGTATTTCTGCAAGATCTGTATGTGTGTGTTCTGCTTGAGATGTTTAAAGCATTTGGTAAAAGGCTTCAAGAGAAGGCTTTTGAGACCTGTGTTTTCTCCTCGTGTGCATGGGAGCGCATCTGTAAAACAGCAAGACTAAGAGAGAGAGGAAGGGAGGCAGTGATATACGTGAGTAGCTGCATCGATTATGACATGCCCTTCCTCTCAAGGGGAGCTTAGGTCAGGCCATTTGTCTGACTGGAAAAGAGTGGAGGAAGTCTATTACTGTGGTGCCTTCATGGACTGATGGCAGGCGGCAGCAGTGGCCGGGGCTGAAGCCTATGGGAGCAACCCCTTCACCCCCACCACCATGCAGACAGAGAGAAAAAGATGGTGAGTGGATGGGACTTAGCATGTTTTCAAACCCCATGGGTACTCTGAAGGTCAAGATCTCACAGTGTCATATTTTATCTTAAGAACAAGAAAGTGCAAAATGAGTGAGCGAGACAGAGACAGAGGGCTTATGGTAATAGTTTTCACCTTTTAATGTGTTGCAGAGAAGGAAATAGAAATAGCTAGATGTAACATTGAACGAAATAAGGACAAAACCAAAGTGAAAGTAACAAGTTAAGGGAAAATGTCTGCTAGACTAAGAGCTCCACTACTAGAGAAGAAATGAATGCTGGGAAGATAAAAATCAAAACATAAAAATTAAGATGAATGTTCTGCCTCACAGAGAAATTAAGGGTCTTTTAGGAGTGGGACTTTTTCTTCTCAGTGGATGCCTGTGTTTAACATTCTGTTTTGAGACAGTAAGAAACATAAAAAGTGGCTTTGTGTTTCAAGGAACATGGTTTCTTTTACCAAGCTATTTCCATCACATTTCTAGTTTTGTATCAGATTTAGAATTTCCAAAAGTATGGAGTGGGTGAAATCTTTCTTTTTTGAAAATTCTGTTTTAGAGACTCCACGTGAGATGTTACAGTCAGTTAATGTATCCCTGTAAAAAAAAAAAAGTGATCCATGTTCATTCTTGCATCTGCACTCAGGAGTTAGATCTCTGTGTGCTTGTGTGTACGTGTGTGTGTGTTAGAGGTGGTGACCAATGTACAAAGTGCTCATGAAGTACACAGATACAGCCATTTAAAGTAGTCAGCAGCTTCATACGCTTCACTTCCCAGATTCTCTGCCAGTTCTGTGGCGGAAACACTACTGGCTGAAAACTGAAGACCTTGGGCCAAGGTCAGTTGGCTGCATCTGTAATATGTACACCTCACCACAGCACTTTCATATAGCTCCTGGAATGCGGGGAAGATTATGCACATTCAAAGCACTGACTGCTGAAAATGATAACTTCTTTTGCCCTATTATAGTGCAAGATTTTGCTGGAGCACCTTGGTAAGTCACACTTATTTTTATGCTAATTTCCACCGATTGCCAACTTGAGGCACAATACCAGTGATAATAGAATGCCTTAACAGCAGAGTTATACTCGAGCAGGATATTACCTGCTGCTCCAACACAAAATTAGCCCAAGACATACTCAAAGCATTGATCCTGCTTTCCAAACTCCCCAGATCCTAATCCACTCGAGCATAGCATGTGCAGGGGATGCACAGATCCAAAGAAGTCTTTGTCACATAGTCCACAGGACCCAAAATATACGCTGGCAGTCTCTGTGCCAGACACCACAGGGTGTACCGAGATCCCCTGTAAATGTCCCAGTGAGTCGATGCTGCTTTGGCAGCATGAGGTGAACCTACACAGCATTCGGTGGATTTTAATGTTGTTGCCGATCAATGAACAATGGAATTCATTTGTATGCAGTTCTGCTAAATAAAACTCGATGTCGGGCAAATCTGAAACATCTGTTAAGCAAAGGAATGCCAACAGGGGGAATTCACTGCTGCTTAATTTGTAATATTCATGATATAGAGACATAATTAGATCTGCAAGTAACTTGTGATGTTAGGGTTTAAACAAAAACTGGTTGTTTGTAGGTTAAAAAAAACAATGTCAAAATACTGTAAGATCAATGCAAGATAAAGATGTCCATAAGAAAATTTAAGAATAGATTATCTGTGGAAATGTATTAAAGTAAAATGAACATATTAATAGTTTTATAAAGTTTTTAATGTTTTAACAATTTTGAGCAAATTACAGAGGAAGTAAGGATCAGAAAAGTCCACCCACCTGACTCAGTGAGTTTGGAGCATTATATATTGACGCTTTATTTCCTGCTGGGTAACTGCATGACAAAAAGCAACAAACAATGGTTCATGGTACAACGGTTCAATTCGGCGCTCGCAGCATTTAAAGCGATCGTCATCAGTCAAGCTTCTTGGTTTCCAAAAATTGCTGCAGCTTCCTCCCTGCAGATTTAGCCTCAAGCTAAAGGCAACAATCGCTTTTTGCCTTCACTGTCATTGAGAAAACTGGAGAATTTATTCCACTTTTCCTTCATTTGTAGAAAATATAACTTAAAAAACAGCCTCTGTATATTCCCCTGCTGTCATCCTGACATCCCACTGACCTCCTGCTGCTACCCACACTACTTGAGTGGCAGTGATTCGCCCACAGACTTATGCTGCAATCTAAGTTTGCCACTGAGTGACCGCTAGAACAAGATAATTATGTAGGCAGTCATCAGTCCTGGTATTCAACTGAGAACTCAGTTGCACAATTTTGGAATGTACAAAGTCCTTTGGCATTGCTCTATATCATTGTCAAATGAAATGCACCACATATGTTTGAAAACATTCAAACTTAACATCATGGCTAAGCTGTAGTTTTTGGGGAGTTAGCGGCACAGGGACGACTGTTAGAGCTAACAGGCGTGTTAAGTTATTCTTTCTGTGGCTGAAACAGCAAAACCAAAGGAGGAGGCAGCAAGTTTCTCATCAGGTTCTGAGCCAGTTCAACATCAGCTACGTCCTTGGCTTCCCCATTATCTCACCGTTAATGTTCCATGTGGGCTGCAGGCACAAGGCCAAAGAGATGAGTCCATGAGCCCTTGACTCTCCGAACAACTGTCGGTGACAGAAGTGAGATTGATTTTTTTTTGTCCCCTGGGTGGAAAGTGAGATTCAAGCGTAAACAAAGTCATTTTTATTGCAATTCTGAATAGTTCTGTCCTGAAAAGTAGCGTAATATTGAATAAAGCGATGAGCCTGTCTCGTCTTACATTGCTACTGAGTCAACTACAGTGGCGTGTCAGGAAAAGAGAGCTGTTTTCACATTTTAAGTGACAGAGCATTCAAAAGGTTACTCGGGTGAAAACAAATGGCAGAATTGAATGATGGAAAAAGTTGGCAGTTATGCAAAGACTCGGATTGTGAAGGATTTTCCAAAGTCAGTCTCTTCAAGTCAATGTCAATGCGGGCTTTTGTTATGCAGACCATTCAATAAAGTGTGCATAGCAGCAGAATCCTGTTGATCCAACGTATTACTGTGCTACACATTTGATTATCTTTCAGCCAAACAAACAACCTGCTGAGACAGAGCACTGAATGTGGTTCAATAAGGTAGCATCACAAAGAAAAAATTTCCAGTTTGGGATGGAACTTTTCAACAGATTTCCAAAATGGAAATATAACATAAAATTGTGCTTCACTCTCACTAAAAGATCTTCTGATAAAGATGCACTTGCTTTTACGTGTCAAAAATGACTATAGCAACGCTGATAATAAGTTGCTCGTTACCCAGGAGACTGCCAATGAATTTCCATTCAGATATGCAGCCCTGCTCTGATTGAATTTGAGAAGGTTTCAGCTCAACAGGACTCTGTAACATTAAAGAGGTAATGAAAGGAATCATTTTCTTTCAGATATCCGATCCTTTACTTTTTCATATGTATGCCTGTGTCTGAGATATTATTTATTACTATTCGAAAGAAAGAGATTTTTTTCTGTGAGACATGCCAAGCCACTATGATGTGCACACATGTGTACACAATGCAAACATTTACCTGATGAGAATTTTCTCATTTCTCAGCATTTCTAACACCTTGGAGAATGTAAAGGTGAACATTGAGGGTAATAGGAGATTTTTAAAGAAGGTGTCTAACTGTGTGAGTGTGTCTAGACTTGGCCTCCCAACTTGTCTGTAGCCAGCTTGTCATGGAACAGCTCTACTCAGCAGTACTGTAATATCCACTCATTCTCTTCCGACTATTGCACATAGGCATACACACACACACTTCCTCACTCACACACACACACACACTCATTCTATCTATTCTGCTCCTCTGGCCAACAGCTGAGTCAGTATATATGGAGACCAAAAGAACAGACAAAGAGCTGACAACACCAGGTCGTTTGGCTTGCAGCAAAATGGTTGCATCACTTGACAAAATATACAACTCGGCAGCCATGCTGCCCGTGGAGCGTTTTCATTTTCTTATTGTTGGTCTGCATTAAAACAGAACAAGAAAGGGCCCTCGCTTGTGCTTTCCTCTTTCTTTACAGCACCATTCCCAGACAGCCTCTCACCCATTTTGTCTGTCTTTGGGTGCATTGTTGAGTCGAATGAGGCGGCCGGATGAAATAAAATGGAAGAAAAAGCCATTTGCTTTATGGAAGCTACACCATGCATCAGCGGCTCCTTATCTCATCATTGATTGGTTGCTGGATTAGCCACCCGCTTTGACCAGTGTGTGGTATCGACAGGCTGCCTGTCACAGTTAAGAGTACCCTCCAAGCCAGTGAATAGATCTCAACTGACTCATGGCAGGAGGGGGTATCGATGTCGACCTGGCAACCAGACGGGTCTTTTGGCTGTTACCACTGGGTGTCATCCTCAGGGGCAGCTTTTATCAGCCAGTTCTGAGTGTGTATGGGATGCAGCAGTTGGTTCTGACTCAGTAAAACTCTTGACACATTGCTCATTAATCACTCCAAAATGAATATTGTTTAAGCTATTCCTTCCCAGGGGAAGTGGATTCATCACTGTGTTGAGTATATACTGTAACTCCCGCAAAATTGGCAATTGAATCCTGAGTCACCTTGAGAAATGAGAATAATGCAATTGCTTCACCTACAGTATGTGAACATGATCAGGGAATCCAAATAGCTTTAAGGTCCAACTGACCTAATCTTCTTGCTGATTTATGTGTGCATTTCTCTGCAGATCACACTACACTAAATAACTGTAACTGTAAAAGCAATGATGTGTGGATGGGTCACAGTCAGCAAGATGCCTATCGAATGTAGGGATCTTTCTTGTTCATCCTCAAAACACCCAATAGAAATATCACTTCTAACCTTATCAACATGTCAGTGACTGTGTTTATAACGCATCAATAATTCGGGTTAAGGTCAATATTCCAGCTTCTGAAAGTTTCCCAGTTTACATGCGTGAGCAGACAGAGTTACTCCGGTATACATGATAGTTGCAATCAACTGAATTATCCCGATCCAAACCGTGCTGCATGGATAACGTCATGACGTAAACATGCGCCACTCTCAGCTTCTTCCTGTATCCTTGGCATCAATAATAAAAGGCATAAAATAGTTTATCCAGAACCGATAATAGGCGCTTTTGCTGGTGCTTTAGCATTGTTGAAACAGGAAATGGAGCTGAAATTACTTACTCATCCATGCTCTCCATTTCACCCAGAGCCCTGGGCACACTTCGGATGAAGGTGTGCTGTCCCTACTGGTAAGAACAGTTTGCAATGACTGGTGCCAGCGGGTAGAAATGTGCTTTTCCCATAATGTTTACTGGGACATGGTTGTAATGGTAAATGTTTGTTTACCATTTAAAAGACCAAGAGTCCTCGTGGATAGAACATGCGCAGAACCAATTTAACATTCCTTTTAATGGAGATATTCTGACACATGTTTACATGACCAAACATTCGGGTTGGAAAGTGGTAACCCAGGGATAATATGGGGGAATATGCACATATTTGGGTTTCTGCCGGTGTTTACACGGCCATGTAAAACCGAGTTATTTCTAATATTCAGGTTATGAATGGCTTATCGGCTGCATGTAGGTTGTTGGAGAAATTATGAGATGACTGCCAGTCAGTGCCTCAGAGCCGGAATGTTAAATGCCAGTCTTCCAGGGTCACTGTTCTGCAGATTTTAGATGTTTCCCCCCCCAACATTCCTGTTTCAAATAAAACAAAAGCCTAAGTTCTTCAAAAACCTGCCATGGCTGAAGTCAGAAACACATCTGAGACCTTCAGGACAATGGCCTTTGAGGACTGGACAGGGACATTTCTGAATCAGAGCTTTCTGAGTCATCCTTTAAGTCATCATCATCATCAAAGTCATCCTTTTGGACCACAAGGGTTTCCTTAACAACTAGTCTCATCTTTGTGTCAAAAGTGGAGATAATCTTGCAGTTACAGGTTTATACTTATCATGTGAATAAGTGTGCATTGCAAGATTGTATTGATGGTTACCTACTTCACAGCTCAAATGAGCTAAATAAATTTCGGGGATATATGTAATCAATGCTAGGACAGGATGAAGAGGAAGTTTAAGATAAGTGCATGGACTAAATTAATCATTTGACACTCGTAAGTTTACGAATGCGTGATTATCATAATCAAGCTTCAATCACTTGTGTTGCATTGTGATCGGAAGAAGAAGGCTGCATTTCATAAAGAACTGAGATGAACTGAGTTGCAAATGCAGAGCTGACAATCTGAGATGATGCCACAGAGAACAGTGTTGTCATTCAAATCAACAGGCGCATCCATGGATGACAGTCTAAACAAATTATTTCTGTGCTCTCTCTAAGAATGAGCAAAAAAATCAATGTGCTTTACACACACAATACAAAATGCACCAGTTTCACATAATTTATACAAGATTCTTCAACAAGATGAGAATTTTTTGTTAATCTTGGCATTTTGTTTACTTAAAATTTCATCGGAGCAGAGAAGCTCACTGTTAGAGAAGTCTTTTGCTGGATTTTTTAAAAGGAATAGAAATCAAATGTGTTTGATTTAATTCTTACTGATAGTATAATTATGTTCGTGATGTATCAGATTAAAAAATGCAAATCGACTGCAAACTGAATGTGCTCACATGTGTATGTGACAAGGTTTATTATGCCAGTTTTCTATACAATGAGATTCATGCTCATTCTGTAAGTGGCTGTAAATGTTGGTCCACTTTCCGTCAGACCCTTATATTTTCATGCTGTACTGTAAGTGTGTGTTTCAACTCATTTGTCTGTTTTGTAAATCTGTATATGTGCATTACGGCTTGTGCTATCAGCTCCTTACAATCAGCAGCTCTCTGAATCACACTGGGTCGGCGGGCCTCTCTGGTGTGCTGGTGCCAGTCTGGAGCTACAGATAAAGTTCAGGCCTAAAGGAGAGGAGGCAGGCCACATCCACCCTGCTTCCCACTTAATCCACCCCCACTTTCTCTTATCCCCTCCTTTGTTCCCTCTCTCCATCTCACTATCTCTCCCCTTGCTTACCACCTCTCAGACCTGTGTCCTTCAATACTCCACACTCCCTATCATCATGTTCCCCTCCGCCTTTTTTCCTCTTCTCCTGCTGCTTCCTTTTCCGCCCTTTTCCAACATGTTATTTCTTTTCCAATCTGCTCCACCAGACAAACTACGTATCAGCCTCCTTTTCCCCTCTTCTAGCTTTCCTCCCTTCCCTTTCTATCTAATTTCCCTCTGTCCTCTCTGTCTAATGTTGATCCCCCCCCAGATGATGAATCATCATTGCCCTTGATAATTGCTATCAGCTATCTTCGAAAGGATGTGGACAGGGAATATATAGTAAATCAATAGAAGTTTTGTTGTTTGGGTCTTTCCAAAATTGTCTGGAATTAATTGGCAAAGCACAGAAAGGCCACAATTTAAGAAGTTCATATTAGAATCTTAAACAGATACATGTTTATAGAGGAAATCCTTTGTCTTTCCTTTAAAGAGAGGCTTTTACTGTTCCTTATGCTACATATGTTATCACTCAGAGCTTCTCCATCGAAACAAAAAGGATAGATGCACAGCTTGCTTTGCATTCATGTTGAACATGACACACCTTTAATTAGAGTAGAAAAACTATATCTACAGTGATGGATATGAGATTCTCTACTGCTTTCTTTTTTTTCGTTTCCCAATCAGCTTTAGATCTACATGAATGGGAATATTTGATTTTACAGGGTAAAATCAATAGTAGCCTTTGAAGTTCATGGTTATTTCAGGTCTTTGCTCTTTGTAAAAAGGGGATCATTTTCTAAAGCATACCATTAGATTGATTTCCTTCTTTTCAGAGTGTCACCAGAAATCCAATATAAAAGCAGTTGTACAGTAAAAAGTAATTGGTCATTATCAAGAACACCTAGACAAAATGAGTGTGTTATATGAAATAAAACCTCACCCTTTGATCAAATAATCACCTTGATTAACAAAGTATTTGTCTGATGTTTAATGTGATATTATCAGTCCCTCACATTGTTTGTGCTGGCTCACTTTTCTTAGCAAGTTTGCATCAGTTCATTAGTATTTGTTATCTTTAGTATATGGACTGTTCTCTTAAAGCAAGGATCCTCACTCCTGGTCCTGGAGAGCTGGTATCATCCAGGTGTCCTTGGTGACCCTGCTGCAACACACCTGACTCAAATCAACAGGTAATTAGCCGACTTGTGCAGAGCTTGTTTGAGTCTGAGTAAAGCGTGCTGCAGCAGGGACACCACGGAAACCTGCAGGACACCGGCTGTCCAGGACCAGGAGTGAGGTACCCTGTCTTAAGGTACAGTAACACCACAGGTCTGGACTTTGAATGAAAACAGTTCCAAACCATTGTCTTTCTGCTGCTGTGTTTGATAGTTCGGGCGTTTGTGGGGATACTGTATATCTGTGTTTGGTTTTCTCCAAAAATGTGGCTTTGCTTTGTGGCCACTTTAGTCTCAGACTTTCAGATCTCAGATGTGCAGGTCATGACCTTATCCTTAATGGAGTCAATATTTTGTCATGTAACCCTACCAAACAAGTCAGAATTCTTCAGTCTTTTTCTAGCTGCCTGTCATTAACTTTAACATTAGAGAGGCTCACTAAGACCTCTGGAGTCAGAGATGAAGCTCTTCTGTCCTTTTAATTCAATTCACTTCAACTTTATTTGTATAGCGCCAATTCATAACAAAGTAATCTCAAGGCGCTTGAGATTTCTTAATACTGCAAGATCTGATTTTATTGGGACACCCAATTCTGTAATTTAACTGTCTTAAATCTTTTCACTTGTAAATAATCTATCTCTCTGTAGAGAGATGGACTCTTTTTCCACTCTGTTTTAACAGCAACAGTTGCTTCTCTGAGATCAATGCTGATGACTTTCCTCTTTGGCATTGTATTAACACACACTCGAATGCTCCACACCAGTTGCTGATCAAGTACATTTAATTAGACACAGATGGCTGGTACTTACCCACTTAATTTGTGTTGAAATATGTACAGTTGACTTACAGTTTTGGCTTGTTTCAGCTTTTGCTATCATTAACTTAACTGACTTCTGAACACAGTCTAAGTGAGCTTGGCTATCTGCAGGGTTTCACTAAAAATCAGCATACCTCCAGTTATGTTTAAAATTCTGCATGTTAGTTTTCCAAGACGTCTGTCTGCCTGAAAAGCTAATCTATAGCATATGGTGATGTCACATCTCGTTTGTGTATTTGTGAGATAAATTTGAAGTGCCTGTTGAGATATTCTGACACATTATGCATTTTATGAGAATGATTGTCTTTAACATTTGCATTTCCATAGTATTTTGTTGATTGACTACCAACACTTGATGCTGCATGTCATGAGTCAAGACTGATTCATTGCTTCATTTTTACCGTTTAAAAAAATTTGTTGTTTTTATTATTTATTTCTGGTTTCTGTGTTACACAGCACCAAAGTTTTGTATTGTGTACTTGCTTTCTGTAAATTACAGAAATGGTTACTGACTCAGACTTGAGTTGCACTTGTCACATATTCAGTGACTTGAGACTTGGACTCACAATTTGACACTCCAGAACAATTTTTATACATAATCATCTCTGTCCATATCCTGTCTGTGTTGTCATTTACTCAGACGTCTTGCATTGCTGCAGTATGAAAATCCAGGATTCTGGATCCACCGCATCCACATTTATCCACCTGAAAACACACCTAGAGACTTGTCAGTCTAATACTAAAATACTGGTGACTGCATCAGATTAGCTCCACTGAAAGTGTTCAGAAGAAGAATCAGGCATTTCCTGAACAAAGTTTCCATAAACTGCTGACTTGCCTTTACTGTATTGACATTTAACAAACTGGGATCAGACACACTTTTAATAGTGTTATTATTTGCATGTGTATGATTTCTGTTGCATTTCCTTTGACTCAGAGGTCGGGTCTGGGAATTACAAGCCATTTTTGATGGATGAACGGAAAGCTTGTGAATCTTCCCCAACTTGAACATCTTGCTTCTTGTATTTCCAACTGGGAACTCAAAGAAGAAAAATAAGAACTGCGGAATGTTTTGACAACTGCAAGACCTTGAGTTGTCAAAACATTCATTCCTCTGCTACATTTTTCCATATACTGTATTTAGAGTAAAATAAACTGATACATTCTTGGCTCTCGGATGATCTTTGTGCGTTCAGTGACATTATTTTTTCTGGTAGTATTCTGAGAGCGTGAAATAAGTCCCCTTTAAACAACGATTCAAAGGTGAATTGTTTGATGTATTCTCATAAAAGTTAATAAAGACCATTATAGTTGACGGTAAAGGGGTAACGAAATGGACAAAAATGCAGGTTATAGAAGGATGAGATGAAGTCAAGTTATATCTGGGGAAATGTTGACTAATGTTTGATATTATTCCACCTAACTTCACCTGAACCTTATGTTTAGAACTCAATTAATATGAATTAATGTACTAATAAACCTGCAAGTAGCATTGCTTTTGTGTGAGCGTTAGCATTTAGCTCTGCCCATGAGCACTACTGTGCCCAATAGCTCCCTGTTTGTCAAGTCATCAGTTACCCTGATCTAATTAGCCTTTGCTTTCTTCAGTGTTATATTGATGTTTGATGACCTCATGGCTTTGGGCAAAGAGCATAGTCAATCCAAGAGATTCAGGCTTCAGTAGCTGTAACAAATGGTGAATAACATGTGTTAAAAACATTTAGTTAGTTGCTGATGTTTGAGAATGAAGGTTGATGTGCTATCAGTCTAGGTTGTATCAGTGCGATGTACCTGCCCTCTCCTGCTCATTCTGCTTAAATAGTGCTGCATCTGCACATTAAGGCAGGCATGATCTTCATCATTAAACATCTCTGAGCGCGGTGTCATTGCCTCTGATGGAGGAGCTCCCATTCCATGCAGGACAGGAACATCTTTTTTCTTCTTCCGCTCCTTTTCTTTACATTTTAGGTTCTCTTTTATGTCAGTCTTTCTACGTTTCTCTCAGCACACGAGGCAAAGAGGAGAAGTGAAGCGGACAAGAAATAAAATCCCTTGAAAGACAGGTCTGGATAAATAAAGGAGTATGCTCAGCCCTACCCATGAGGGGAGGCTGGAGGGAGACAGGGAAGGGTTTTTTTTTTTTTTTTTTTTTTTTTTTTTTTTTTTTTTTTTCCAAAAAACCGTCAAACCCCGAAAAGAAAACAAAAAGGAGAAAAGGAAAGTAAAACAAACAAAAGAAAAAAATCCAAAAAACC
>JBBBVT010000018.1:8200561-8212060 GCA_037177035.1 Craterocephalus eyresii | reverse complement strand
GGAAAGACGGGTGTGGGGAAGGAGAGGGGTGTGCTCAGCCCTACCCGGGGGGGGGGGTTGGGGGGGGAAGGGGGGGGTTTTTTTTTTTTTTTTTTTTTTTTTTTTTTTTTTTTTTCTCCAGGCAGCTGTCAGATTCTGAAAGGACAATAAGCATGGGAGAGGGAAGGTACATAAAATAAAATAAAGGAAGTTGAGGTGAGAGGAGATGTGCTGGATGGGTGATAATGAGAGACGGGGCACAAAGTCAGTGTTTGGAAAGGAGGTGAGGATAGACGCAACATGGCATGCGGAAGCATAAATAGAGACATTGAGAGTAGTCTGGGTGACGTGTTGCTTGGCAAAACAGACATATGATCACTGCTTTAAAGGGAAGATCTCACATTGAAATGGAAAAACACTTAATTCAGTCTGTGAGAGTAAACAAACACACCAATCTGGTTTATAATTGAAAGAGGTTTTCTTTTTTGTCTTTTTTTTTTTTTTCACCCATATGACTGCTTTTTAGTGGATGAGAAAAATGTTTCTTATTAATTAGCTTTAAAAAAGAGGATGTCAAACTTGGCGGTTACTTCCTGAAATGCATAAGAGGGGCTTGCAATCATTTTAATGAATGAGAAAACACCAAGATTTCAAAAGGTTTTCCACTGACAGACATAATGCCTTAAATTAGCAATATTTCAATGGGCCCTAATTTACTTCATGCAGGCAACATTTGGATGTTTTCCCAGGTCTATTCAAAATTGAAATCTTGAAGGCAAAGAATTAAAATTGAGGGCACTGTTGTATCTGCAAGTGTGTCTTGATCTGATTTAAATCAGGTAACTCTCTGAAATGCATATAGTGTGTCTGCTTTGTTTATGTTTGGGCAACTCAAACGTTGCAGCTTTTATTTAAATAAAACCTGATATTAGAAAGAAACTTGAATTTAGAGATTTCGTTTATTTTTTTCTCCCAGAAGAAGCAACATTTTATCCAAAAATCGGATACATCTAGAGCATCTACTTTATCTTTTGGACATTTTTTCTTAATGGTTCCATACATGTTTAATTTCCATCGGTTTTATGTATTATGATTCATCTACACATTCGTCAAAAAAGATCATATGAAAGCATATCAATGACAAGCTCTTTTTGAAACATTTAAAGAAATGGAATGATTTAATTTTAACTTAATCAAAAAATTAAGCACACTGTACTCTCTTTGATCTTTCTCATGCAAGACTTTGTCACCTAACTTGTTATAGCTTTGATTTATCTTTTTACATTTTTAAAATAAAACTCCTGATTTTCCACTTGGCAGAGTTTTTCATCAAACCATTTTGTTACCTTTTTTCGATTTTTCTTCAAATAAGACGCTTTGGCAATAACATCATGTTCTAGACTTTGGCAAAGCCAGCTTTCTTTTTTATGGCATTACTTTTCCTGACAAATGCAGTACATTCTTGCCTTTTCCCCCAGGATTTCTTCCACCAATCCACTGCATTCAGCACAGAGCTGAGTCCCAACATAATTGGGAAAAGCATATTACTTTGATCTATGAAGGATTTTCCTTTTTTTTTTAAAAAGCCACTACATTCACACCTCTACTGACAATACTCTTGTGCATACTTGTGTGCCCAACGGCATGCCTTTCATTGAATTATTAGTGCTGAAGCTAATTTTACTTAACTTTATTCAGACTTGTTTGTTGAACTGATGAGACTGACATGTCACACTGCTTTTTTATTCCCCTATAACTGTTTTCAAGGCTACTGTGTTCTAAAATTGCATTTTTTGGGTGAGGATTGTTAACATTTTTTTTCCCATTTGTACGAGTTTTATTGATGCTCTCAACTAGTGGTCCAAACCACAAGTGCTCACCAGGAAGTAAAAGTTGAAAGCAAAAAGTGTACTGTTGAGTCAAGGGACAAACACTTTCTGATTAGTTGTTCATCATTTATCTCTTATCTGATTAATTTGCACACCTATGATTTTTCCACAGAAATAGTCCCCTATTTGTAACTTGCATAATCCCGTCAGAGATGCAAAAGAGGAGCTGAGGACAGACACAAGGAAAATATATATAATACAGAGGAGGTTTGACTAACTCTAGGTTAACTTACTCTGCTGAGCAACTCTGGGTTTCTTGTTCCAGATTAGCTTCTTTAAGTTGGTTCAGTTAACTTTGAGTCTATTCAGACAGATTTGGAAACCACAACAAAAGTGGAGCCTCATACATGGATTCACCGTGGCAACCAGTGACAAAAATCTAATTATTTTTACCAACTAGAACGAGAGGTTCTTGTTGAAGCATATGGGCAATACAAAGATGTATTTTAGCAAAAAGAGGACCACTGCCGCTGCTAAGGAGAGGGAAGCAGAATGGAAAATACAGACTCAATGTGGAAGCTTCAATTTCAATCATGGAAATACACATGGAGGCAACTGAAAATTTGGTAAAAATGTATACTTTGAGAAAGTAATATACAATTGTCATAGACTCTTTTACTCTAGATATAGACCAAGATTAATCTTCATCATGAAATGAAAAAGAGGATGGTGAGGAGACTCTCAATTGACGATCTTGAAGAAAATAAAGCTGCATCATCTTCTCGACTATTGCAGCATGTTTTGTGTATCTTAAACTGTGTCTGCATATTATCTGTGGTTTCACGAAGAAATCTATACTCATTCAAAGATGCATTCAGGAAGTTTCACAGCTCAGGTGATGCTGACATGACCTTGCAAAGGAGAGAACAGTTTTATTGCTACTCCCAGACAATTGTTTCTTTAGTTTGCCTCTTGTCTCTGTAGCGGCACGAGCTCCTTGCAAGTAAAGCTTTCTCTGCCAAGATTCCGCTGTTCCTCAATTTACAGTTTCAGTGATTTTTATCCAACATCATCTCATATGCCAGCTGTCATGTTGGATATGTAGGGCTAGAGTATGAACGCAAAACAGTGCTGTATCATAAGATATTGATTAGGAAACGATAACATGTTTGAGTTCTGAAAATTCCTCTCCTTATGTACATACTGTGCTTTCCTAGATGTTCGGACATTGGCCAACATTGAGTATATGGATGTTATGGATGGTGAAACATCTACTATCGGTTACACCCATAGTTCTCAAACCGTGGTATGCCAAAGAAATTTTGGTTATCAACTTTTCCATGACATTTTCTTTTCTTGATTGCAACAACATATCTCTGCAAGAACTGTGTTTTTTCCCCTCTCTAAATGGAAACATGGAGGGATTGATGCAGCGTCACATCTGAGCTGAAGGTAATTGTGTTAAAACATTTCTGCCGATTATATATGTGATCATAGCCACCATCACTCAATAGTAAACAAAATTTCCATTCAGAAGTAACCTGCCTCTTATCTGAAGCATGCCTGATGGAAAATGGTATCTTCTTCTAGATTTCAATGTTAGTTATAAAGGTGGTACTTAGAGAGCTTAAAATGTTCTGAGGTGATATGTGATGCAGATATAATATGCATAAATGGTCCATACCCTGTAGCTAAGAACATATCACCAACATAGTTTTATGTTCATGCATCCTTATCTAACTGAAAATCTGGCTAGTTTCCAAACACTGAAGTAATTACTGCTGCATTCGCACATATCCCGGATGTGTAGTAGCATTGTGTGGTCTGTGAGAGTCACATCTCCTCTCATTTCCGTTTGGGTCTGATCTCTCCAGCATGTTGAGTATCATGGCACATGTTCACATGATGATTTTGCTGATTTAATCTCTTTTACTGACGGCTATCCCATTCTGTCATTGAAACACAAAGGTGAGACACACATACATATTAAACACAATTTTTATCATCTTCTCAGTCTAAGAACAAAGTGAGCAATCAAAACTAAATCCTTCCAATTCTGAATAGCTTTGTAGATTTAAAAACTTTACCATTTATACTTTATGCAGGATTTTCCTCCTTGTGAAGGACGTATAGTCCACATAAATATGTAAGCAGCCCGCTGACACAAACACACAATCTGGAGTTGTAGGGCCTGCACCTGCAGCGTCAGCTTTCTCTGCCTCAATTCCTGTCTTCTCCTTGATAGCAAGACATAAGAACAAGGAGAGGAAATGGAGAGGGAGAGGAGATAATGAAATAAATACGCAGCCTGGCACTACTTCAAAGAGCTAGGGAGAGCCTGATCTGCTCCACTGCAGCTAGAGATGGAAAAGATGTTACATAAAGAGAGTCGATTGGGAGATAACAGAAGCCCCCTCCTACATAGTCCCACCAAAGTACATAAACTGTGACAGCTCTTACTTGCATTTTTAAGGAAAATGGAGTCCGTTTGAATGCTTGGTAATAATTTTTTGTTAGTCATATTACACTATATAGCAAACTATTCTCCTGCCCAATTGGATTTAATAGATTCTACACAAACAATATCACTTAAATCTCTGCTTTATTCTTTAGAAATACCCCAAATCCTTTTTCTGATGACAAACAGCACCGTGCTAAAGTCTAACCCTTCTTTATATATTGGAAGGAAAAGCATAAATGGGTGCAGCAAATGTACATGCAGAAATAAATATCCTATATATTGGCATTAAAACAGATTTTATACAAGTCTTAAGTTTAGAAGTTTAGCTCGGCCACCTATTAGTTTTAAGCACCTCTTCAGTCTTCTATAATTTCTTGAAATTGTTCTCCAGGCATCTTCAAGGAGCTTTCCGAAACTCTTCTTTTAGATGTTGTTGCTTTTTGTTCTATTTCTCTGTCAAGATGATCCCACACTGCTTCATTAATGTTGAGGTTTGCTCAAGGGAGAATGTGTTACACTATAATATCCTTTGCGACAGATTTATCTGGATAACTTGGCATACCTCAGACTTTTCTCCCTTTTTTTTTCTTCCTTGAGAATGGCTTCTTGTCAGCCACCCTTCCTTGGAAACCAGTTTTTATGAGCCTTATGTGAACACTAGATGGGTCAGCTGAAGGACCAGATACATCTTTTGGATATGCTGGGTTATTTCTTCAGGAAATCATGCACATACATTCATTCATTCATTCATTCATTCATTCATTCATCCACCCATTCGTTTTATTTCTAAACCACTTAGTCCAATTCAGAGCCAGGGAGCTGAAACCTATCCCAGCAATTGGCAGCGTACAGCCTGGACAGGTTCCCAGTCTATGGGTTCATGTGATATACTGCTGTTTCATTTTATTATCAATTTATTATTTCATTCTAATTTATGTCTGATGCTTCCTTTTTGTCCCTGTTTCTGCTTCCTTTTTGACCCTATTTCTACTGTTTCCCTAATACAGGAGCACATAACACGTCGGCTCTGTAGAATCAAAATTAGAACTTTTTGTAAAGGTAACAAAAATGGAAAAATGTCTTTGTGAAAGGTTTGGAGCTTTCCTGCATCCATAAAAGTACCATTTATGCTTGGTTGTCTGTTACATGTGGACACAACCTTGGAATTAGCCTAGTTATTATACTTGAATTATTAATTTGACATTATTTCATGTCTTAGGAAACATGCCTCTGAAAAAGTATAAGAATAAAAACAGCCAATGTCCACAGGGGAACTTTGAAAAAAACTTGAAAAAATGTGGCTCCTTGAAAGCTAGATATTTAAGTATGAAGGGCAACTCAATACTTTTACACAGTACTGTACTTGGCCAAGTCATAATTTACACTATGCAATCATGCAGCCCCATGTCATCACACTCCGATCTCCATACTTTTGAGATGATCCATTCAGTCTGGTAGTCTGAAAAACATGCTCCCCTTCTCCTACTTCTTTTTGTTTTCTTTAGCTAGATTTAATCTCAGAGGCTTTGCACAAAAGACCAGGCAATTGATTTTTTTTTTTTTTCTTTTTTGGGGGGGATACGATCTATAGAGAAATGCAGTACCTTTTACTTTCTCTGAGCAGATACAGAAACTCTGATTTCTCCTGATAACTCCTGAGTCTGTCTGTTTTTCACAGCTATATTGTGCAACCAGTGTGTTGTGCATGGCTTGTTTTCGACCCTCTGATTACTTTTGGGACTGCGCCACCACAGAATTTCATCGGTTCACCTTCTTCCACTATCATGAGTCATAATTTCCCACCATGGAGCCACGATGTCATGAAGAACAGCTAATATTTGAAATGTTTGCCTTTCATTATATAATTACATTAGGCTAGTTGGAACTAAAAGTAAGCAGGTTTATGTAAATTATTAGTGGACGATGTCTTCACTTCAAGCTTTGACAGAATGTGATTTCAAGGTCCTGCTAACCTGAATGATTTGGCATTGAACTGATGTTTTGGAGTTAACTCACTTCTGCATCCTGTATGCACCTTTTTAGCACAATATGGGGGAGGAAAAAGCCATCAAAACGAGCTGTGTTTTGTGTTTATTTTCGGTGATTTACACGAAAAAGCTTTTACGAAAGTACATTCAAGGTTGCATATCCAGTCGTCATGTGAGTCGCTTTTTGAGATATTCTCAGATGCTAAGAAGACCAAAAGTGTGTGTGTGTGTGTGTGTGAGTGAATGTGCATGAACATAGTTGTCAGGACAACTGTTCTTACTGTGTTACAAAGGTTTACAGTCACATTACAGACTTGTACACACATCTACAAATTCAAACAGAGTCTGTACATTTTCAGTTTTAGCATAAGCAAGTGTCTTTTATTCATTGAAATTTTGAGGAAAAACTGCCTTTGTGATGATTGGATTTTCCATCAAGCATGCACATAAAAAATCTGGTCCTGCACTGTACACATTACCTGTCGAACATGCAGAGACACACACACACACACACACACAGGGATATACACTTTTTTGCCCTTTTCACTCTATATTGCCCCATTTGACTATTATTTTTGTTGACAAAGAGAAATGTAGTTTTACCAGCTTTTTATTTCTCCTCCTGAGGCAATAAATACATTTGTTACACTCGAGTCATTTGTCTTTTAACTCTCTTTCTCAAACTTTATTCTTATACAGTTTCAGTTAAAGAGACAGAAACTAGAAGGCATAGTTTTAATTCTATGAATAGAAGAGTGGCATCATGCGTTTGTGTTTTGTGTGTGTGCATGCGTTTGTATTGTATGTGTGTATGATTATAAATGTGAAGTAGAAAGCATTTGTAATATTGATCCTTTCTATTCTTATATTTTTAATATTTGTTTTTACATTGTAAAGTACTTTGTATTGCATTTTAATGTTTGAAAAAGGGCTATACAAATAGTTTGATTTGACTTTTTTTTTTTTCATTATTAATTTCATTTTAATGCACTTGTGTCCAGCCAGGCTCTTGCTGCTCTGTCACAGATTATTTTTCCCCTCATAAGCTGTTGTACGGCTTTCTGTATTCTGTTAAGATGACTTGGCTTTTCTTTGGAAGTTTTTGTTATTTTGTGTTTCAGTCCAAAATCAAATTTGGCACCAGAGTTGCGATGAAAGAAGTCATTTAAAACAAATCAATCATTGTACTCAAGATTTACAAAAAAAACAAGTTTTTTTAGATGGGGAAATTAAACTAAGGAATTATTTATCTTTTAAAGTGCCGTGGGTTAATTGCTGTTCATGATTATCTAAACACACATGCACACACAATCACCATCAAAAAAGAAAAAGATTGAAACCAAGTTTGAATTATTTTTCTAATTATTTGTTGTAAATTCTTCTTTTAGCACAAGCTCAAAGGGTCTTTTCATATTGATCAAATATATTTCTTATAAAGAATTTTTGGTTTCACTGTTTTATTTATTAATATAAGCTCAGGCTGAAAATAACTTGCCATTCAGAAAATCTGCAGTTTTTATATATGTATAGATACAAACGTGTAGCTTTTATACATTTGTATCAAAGAAAAACTGCCATTATTTTCAGCGCACAATAATTTAACTCTTAGACCATGTCCTATAGCCAGCTTTTATTTTTTTATTTTTTACAGTTTTGACTTTTTGTCCAAATGCAACCATGATGGAATCCCAAAAAGCAAAGGAGTGCTCAGTTGACATCATAATGACATCTGCTTTTCCTCCTTAAAATGTTTTCTTTTTTTTTTTTTTTTTTTTTTTTCGGTAAAATGTCTTCTAATCATTAGAGGTTTGCTGTGGAGATGGACACAAGGATGTTGGTGGCTCATGGATGTACAGTATGTAGTTGCCAATCAGAAAGCTACAACTGAAAAGGAAACAAAAAAAGAATTTAGACAAACCTTCATGTCTTCCAGCATGACACCATCTTCAATACAAGTGGACATGTCTGAGCATCATCAAAATATGAGTCTCACACAACAATGATATTCAAGCTAAAATGTTTTTAAAGTGAGTAGATCACTAACCAGAACACCTGGAAAAATGGGCCTTCTGAGCTTTTGTATCCTACTGTATATCCAAATCCTTATTTGACACCCCTTTACATCTCATAAGTGCACACACAAACACAGGCAAAGTGTTTTTGCAAGATGTGCTGGTAAACTTTCAGGCACATTATTTTCATGTGCAAACAAATGGATGATCTTCCTCACTTCAGTTGAGATTTAAAAGGAAAAAAAAATACTACACACATCTGGATCTTCAGAATCTGTCCACAAGCACAACAGATGGTGACATTTAAGTTTTTTATTCATGTATTCTCCCCACCCCACCACCATGCCAACAAGGTTATGGGTGTGAGGATTGCTGAGTGGGTGTTTTGAGGTTTGTATAGGGTCAGACCTGACATGCTTCAGCATCTGTTCATTTAAAAAGATCCATGAATACATATTAACAATTAAGGATGGAAAGAACTTTGTTTCGAGATGTTACTGAAAAGAACTCAGGATTCCGCACAGTCAAGGCTGTCGGTCGTGGTGCACTGTATGTAAGCCCTGTGCACTGATGCACAACTTTAAAAATGTATGGTCGCATTAGAATTCTCACTGACCATGGTATAATTGGTATAATGCGTGCAAGTCCAGCCTATTAAGCGTTAATGAAGAAGAAAAGGCATGACTTCATTGCTTCTGTTGCCATTTACTTAGCAAGTGAAATATAATCAAATGACAAAATAACTGTGCAATCAGGCCAGAACTGTTTTAACGAATAATCGAAATCCTAAAAGACAGTTTGCATAACAATTACATTATCATTTAGTTTCAGTTCAATTCAATACTTTATTTCAGACATAATAAGCAATCCATATTAAGAAAACCTAATAGTTGTTTACTGAGTGGAAAGGGGGCTTTTTGTGTCCATTAAAATAATATTTTAAAAGGACAGGAGGAAATGGTAAAATGGAAGCCGGGAAGAAAAAGAAAAGTTTGACTTTAGTCATTTACTTAACCTGGGGTACAACAATCATTTATTCACTCATATGAAATAAACAGCCTCATTATTGATGTTGCCCTGGGAATGCAACATTTATTATTATTGAAAATCTGATTTGGAACATATTGAATAAATGCTACATGCTTGTAAGCTTGGTTTTTAAAAGCTGTGGGACCATATAATAATTAGCTTTAATGTGGTTTCATGAAGTATATTGATAAAAGCTTTTGCTAGCAGCATTTGTAAGTTGGATGTAGTTTTCTTAAAGAACTGTATCATGACTGTTTCATTGTATTGTTGTTTGTCTGTTTGCATTTCATTACAAAGCTGGATGTATTGAATTTCTTATGTTGGTGTACCATTTTCATTAATACCAACGTAAGTGTAGTATCTTTTAATACTTTTCTGTGTCACGGGTCAACTTTTCTCTTATTTAATGGTAAATTAAATCATATAGCTACTTTGCCATTTTTATCCTCCACTTTACTGTATCCTTTGTACTTCAGTTAGCACACACGTTACATGTTAGGCTGACATGAATATGCCTGCTTTCATTGGTCTATTACATGTGTATGTTACATAGAAAAGAGATAAAATGGCACTTTCCGTGAGTGAGGGATTAAGAGCTGCTGCCTTTTTTCTCAGTTTGAGATCCTCTCAGCTTGTCTTCCATTTGTGAATAACCGATAAGGCAAAGTGAAAAGCGCAGAGATGATGGGGTGGTGCAGTGAGTTTGATACAAGGATAGGCGACTGACTTCTAAAATGTCAACCGTACTAAATCAGATGAACAACATTGTGGTTTTTATATTGGTCTATGGACAGAAGATCTTTTCAAGATGAAAGACCTAAATCGGAGTAGCCGTGGATGCAAGTAGACATGGGTAAATAAACAAAGTTTGACTTTGAGGTAGGCAAGCAGAGATCTCGAAGGGGTTGAAGCTGAAGATGTGAAGGGACAGAGTTGTAAATTTTCTGCTAGAGGCTATGCAGAGAGAAATCAGTAGTGGAGAGACTCCAAAAGATTTGAAATAAGGACAGAGACTGAATTTTTCATGATATAGAGTTAGAATTCAGCATGTTTGGTTGTATGTGTGATTGTGCTCAATAGTTTGTTAGCCTTGCCCTGTGTGTGCCGTGAAGCTCCTGTAAGTGCCTCATGCTGATCTCTACTGAGGGTTGCAAACGAGAGAATACTCAAGTCAATACATTAGACAACATTCTCCACCACAGTACAGCTAGATTTGTGGACTAAGAATGAGATCTTTTGGTTGAGGCAAAGAAAAATGAAAAGAGGGAGACAAAGATAAGAGCGAGAAATCACAATTCTCAGTAAGGAAGCTCTCCCAAAATGCACCCTGCCTTGGGACATTGTTAAGGCTTGTCCCCCACAAGCTACTCCATTTAATTATTCTGCCAGAATATGAAAGTTTGCTAGAAAATGTTGAACTTCTGCTTGAGTACATTGGTTATATTTGACATGGAGAGTCAAGGATTTGGAAAAGTAGTAGTTATTGGCTATATTGGTTCATCAGTAGATTGATTTAAATGGAGCTGCTTGTTTTCACAGTGTTTGCTATACAGTAAAGTTATTGACATTGTAGCTTATTGGGTTCCATTGAAAGACAACCAGGTATAAATTTGAATATACGGGATCCCCTTGACTTTCAAATTAAGTAATTTTTCATCCCACTTTACCTCAAAGCAAATTTCCCATTTTTCTCTTGGCACATTTGAACTCTTTTTGTTGTCAGTGAGAAGACAACCAGTGGTTGGGAAGTTGCTCAATAAAAGTTTTAAAATTTGAAAATGTAAAGACACAGATAACAGATAATTTTATCATCCAATACCAAAACCAGGTGGTACAGTAGATGATGAAAGGCACACTGTATTAGTTGTTTCTGACAGTGCTGTTTTTGCAGGTTCCATTAGGATATTCATACATTTGGAGGCTTTCCAGATGCTAACAGACTACATCATAGTCTTCTTTGCTATGAGGATTTCATAGCTCTGCAAGTTATCACCGTTAATCATTTTATCTTCTGCTTCAAGGATCCCAAAGTAAACAGCAGAAATATGGTGTTCAGTAATCTGCAAGGATTATTTGCTGGCATTCATATTACTGGCTGAAGCTGTCCTCCTGCAGAATTTCAAAAATTAAAAATGTTTTTTTTTCTTCTGGATCATAATGGATCAAGTGGCTTTAGTGCATTACCTGAATATCCAGCTATC
>JBBBVT010000018.1:8178058-8189363 GCA_037177035.1 Craterocephalus eyresii | reverse complement strand
ATGTATAATGCATCTTAATACCAGCATTTGTGTAAATTCTGGATATTTCTGCCTTCAAGGGAAGTTTAAAAGGAAGAGTTTCAGTAAGTAAGAACGATTTAAATTTGAAGAGAAGTCTATATACCTTTTTTTCTTTAGACTGACTGAAAGAGCCCAGAGTTAAATCTGATTATCCAATATGGAAAAAAGTCTAAATTGTAAACCACCTAGTTATCCCTTTATTGCAACCACAGAGGAAAGTAAATCATGAAAACAGCTAAAAGAAGATCCTCAGTGTAAGTTAACACACTGATGATATCAATGTGCTCATAAAAAAGCTTTTTTACATCATGACATATATGATTTTTTTTCTTTTTTCTCTCTCTAATTTGTTTCATATCTGCTATTTCTATTTTGTAACAAGAGCTTCTACTCATATGTGTGCTCAGGTGGCCTGCATAGCAGAGCACTGCAACTGTCTCTGTGATGGATGTTACTAGCCCCACCGTTCTTTTTTTCATGACGTGATTGAGAGCCACAGGATATAAAGGTTTAGAGCTTTGATTTGAAGCGGGATACAAAGCACCTTCTTGTCTCAGTTTGTGCTTTCCATTCATTTTGTCAACAGTCTTTAATCAACCAAAGGTGGAAATTACACCTTTAACTTCATATTTAAGTGTACTCATAATTTCTAAGCGAAGTTTTACAGACATAAAGAATATTTTGTGTGAAGATTATCACTGAATATGAATCTGACATAATTTTCTCAATATTTCATCAACGCTGACAGGAAAATTACACCATCCTGTTTGTATTAGCCCATTCATCATGCTTCAATAGCTTTCATGCTTGTCCTTTAATTCAGTTACTTAGCTTGTATGCCTAAACTCTGGCCTGGAAGTGGAAGCTTCCGAGTCTAAGGTTTTCTTTATCCCCATAATGATAATACAGATTACTAAGGGGTGCTGATAGATACAAAAGTTGTTGCTCTACATTATGGCAAACGTTCAAAAAATGTATGTACTCTTAAAAAGGTTAACAAGTTTCAAAGCCCAAAGTGCTTAAGATTAGAAGTTTAACTTATTACATACTTTGCAAGAACAGAAGAATTTGTTCCACATGTTAACTACATCTTCTTCAAATTTCTGATATATTACACAAGAGTTCTTGAACACCATTAGAAAACAGCTCTAAATGATCTACAGAAAACATGATGTCAGAACTCACAAACCACGGCTAAGAACAAAATGACTTTTTTTTTCTACTGCCTCAAGAAAAAGAAATGGTTCAAGCAAGTTCAACTACTGTTATTAATCACATGGCTTTGGGCCTTTGTGATTTTTTTTTTTTCTCAAAGAATAAACAAGTCATGAACAACCTGACTTGCTTCAAGCTTTCCTTCCACTATGCAAAGACTTTGCCATGAAACAAATTAACACATGTTGCTGGTATAACACCATCTCACCCTGCAACATTTTATTTTTTTACCAATCAGCTGTCAGATGAAGCAAGTGGAATATGGGGATTGTTGTGTTTTTAATTTTAAAAAGTAGCAAAATGCAGCCCATAAAAACCAGCAACGCGGAGCAAGCGCGGTGTCCATGGCCTCCAATACATGTGCAACCATGACACTTTCGGGTCATGGTTGTAATATCAACCAGCAATGTTTACAGCCTCGAGAGCAAGGACAGCCAGGGACGTGTTTGATTTGTAGTTTCCTTCCGGCCATTTTTCTTTATGACTGATGCACACTAAGTAACAGGAAACCAATCATCAGTGAGAGAGACTTGATTTTAATGATGGCATGCTTAAGTGTGTATGGTCATCCACTATCTTACACTGAAATAAAATCTTAACTCTACACAAAATAACCCTTTAAATTCCTCTTATAGGAAAACAGATTTAAGATATTGATTAAAATACACAAAGCTGCTGTTAGGAATTCATTTGACAGGAAGTGTTCCTGTCCCTTGTCCTATGTTCATTATCGCAGTCCTTTATCTAGCTGTCAAAAGGTCTTTTGACCAGACACCTACCCTTATATCTTGACATTCACACCTCTTTGTGGCCTGCTAGCTTCAGATACAAAGAGCACCTCCATTGCCCTCATTGGGAAGTCTCGTTAGTGCAGACAGAAGGTGTGGATTGTTGTACATTTACACGTGTGGGAGGATGACAGAGACGGAGCAGACTGGGAGCTATAAAAAGAGTGAAACAGAGAGTGGACTGGGACTTTGCTCAGGTTCTTTGGGCCAGAAGCCTGTCGGTTGCAAATACTTACACATACTTATTTTACACTCCCACAGTCCCCTTCTCCTCATGGAGTACTAGCAGTTTCTTTGGTAATTAGAGCAGAGAGAATTGTGCGGATTTTCTTGTGTCTTCAGCAGCATGGGTGAGTTGAGTTTATTTTTGCACTGTATTGGTGTATGGTACATGTAGGTGTTTTGATAACCCTTAACTCTACCCAAACCCAAACGAGTGCGGACACAATGAAAAATGTACGTTCACACATATGCCATTGCTTCTGACAGAGAGTAATTGCATGCTGAGGAATACAGTCGCTGTGGAGATTTTTCCTGAAGAGAATGAAGCAAGACTGTGTGTTTTGTGTAAGCTTGCTCACGGTGGCTGTGGCAACAGAATTAGTATTCTACGCTCATCGGCTATGACTCTCTCACTCAGTACTGAGCTCCTTTTATGCTCCAGAAGAGGACCCTACACAAACATACAAATATGCACACAAACACACCTTGTAATTTTTATCCTTTCCTGGTTTCCCCACAAATCACTTTTTATCGGAATGGATTGGATTTTAGCTCATGGGCCAACTTCCTGTTGATGCCATTATAAATGTCATAAATCAAGGTACTCTGAAAATATAGCATGCATCTGAATAGAGCCTTTTCTCCCATTGCATTGTGATCTGCCAGCATCTTAGCTGCTAAACTTACATTATTTTAAGTAACACTTTACAACAAGGGCCAGGAAATTTGCTTAGTCACTCAGTAGCTAAGAAGGAACAAATCAAGAGATAAAGATTTGTTAAGCTTAGCTTTAAATTCCCATTAAATAAGTTGAATCAGCTAATGATTACTTACAAAAAACTTTCCCAGCTTCATATGATGGCAGAGTGGCAGCAGTCATCTGCATTTCTGGAGCTGTGAGTCCCCGGCAGTGTCCTCACTATGAGAAACTGCACTATTCAACTTCTTCATCGGGGACGCCACATGACGTTGCAGCATCTCTGTGCTTTACAAACCTTGTCTTGTGCAAGCAAATGGATTTAAACACACAAACCATCTGAAAGCAAACCATGGCTTATTCAGCAAAGGAACAGAGGAAGGTCTTATCTTTCGTTCCGTCTCATCCTCTATTCCTCTGATAATATAAGAGTGGAGATAAGACTTTTTTAACTGTCTGGACAGAGCTAACGGTACAGGAAGGGTTCTCGATGGATGCCTAATTGGCCACTGATGGGGGCCAAGTGCGGCTTTAAGGGTCAATTAGTTATAAAATTGCTGGAAATCATTATTGAAGTCATGAGTAAATTCCAAAATCACTGTCCAAAACTAAATTAACTCAAAAGTGGGGAATGGGTCAGCTGGCTCTGGTGTAGCGGCAGGAGTGCACGAAGGAGGTGCATGAACGACACATTACAAATGAGAAAACTAGCTATGAAATGAGACAACAACTGGAGAGTACAAGCAAAAGGAAAGTACAAGAACAGAGAGTTAGCATTGGTGGTTAGTTAGCCCGCTGTCTCTATAGACCAAACAACGTTACTTTAAGATCTCCTTCGTCCTTCTAGTAAACTTGTCTCTGATGGGATACAGTACGTAACAATAAAGTCACAAATCACTCTCCACCCTCTATTATCCTGTTCAGTGACCGAATCGCCCAGAGATAGAATTTGGCTGGTTTGGCCGTTGATAGTCCGGTACTCATCAAATATTCAGCATGTGATTTGATTTCATACTGTTTCCCATCTTAAGTTAATCTGAGACAGTCACCGGAAAAGAGTTAAGATATTCATCATTACGAAATCATTAATTAATCAGTATCTATTTGATAATTAATTATAAATTAGTTCTAGATTAAGTTTGACCATTTAGTAATCTTTTACTAATCATTAGTTAATTCATCTGATTTCACAGCGATGCAGAGCTTAGATAATCATTCCTGAATCATTTGAACCTGTAAGTGAGTGAATTTTGGGGCCCCTAATTTGAACCTTTTACCATTTTTCACATGCTCCACTAGGGTCACAGTATTTGGACTTAACATGTTTTATTAAAAGCAAGTAAAGAACAGTCTCCAGGAGTGAGGAGCGTCATTCTATTTGTAAATATTGGATGAGATGGTGCTGATGTCAAGTTTTGATCAGTCAGTTGCGCATGTGCTGCTAGATGCTTGTTTCAATACAGCTATCTCCATCAGTAACAGCTCCTCTGGATGAAAGTGAAACATCTTCAAGAAACCAAACACACTCCAGCTGACCCGACTTGCCTGTGTTTGATCAACAATGAAACATGTTAGACATTCTGCAGGATGTGTGGCTAAGCCTTACCCACTTCCCACAACTACACCAACAAAAAGAATTTTTGAGAAAAAAATGTCTTCTAAAACTAAGGTCCCAAACATTAACATGCACATAAGGCATTTAATACTTTAAAAGGCTTATCGTGATTTAAAATGGTAATACAGTAAATGCAGTGGCTGGGGATTTCTGCCTTAAATCACCACCTGCATCCTCAGAATGACAAGGTCAAAAACCCTGGTTCGTCCACGTAAACTGTGTTTGAAAACCAATCTGGACAACTTGCTGGTTGAAGGTGTATGTGCTATGGGGATCCAGTGAAATAAGAAGTCAATAAGCTTCTAAGAAAAGTTATTAGAAAACAGTATAAACAAGGTAAGGGGGTAAGGTCTTAAGGTGAGTTGAATTGCTCCCCACAGCTCTGGAGATCCAGATTTATTTCTTTTAGAGCTCCGTTCCCCACAAAATTAGCCAAAAAACATTGTTAAAATAGGCAATTTCTCTCTAACACTTTCATTCATTAAAGTCCAAACTCATTTGAATTTGTAATGTATCAAGTCCGTTTAATCTATTTCTGTCAGTGAAATCCTTTTGGTTTATTTGCATTTTTCCCTGAATATAGTTTGAGATTGAAGCATGTTTAACCAAGAATTGCTCATTTGAGGATTTCAAATGATTTGTTTTAAAAAGCAACTTATCTATCAAAATCATTTGTATGAAAGGACTTTGCAAATTGAATGAAACATACAAAGCCGCTGGGAACGAGAAAAGCAAAATTTCGAAGAAAATGAGAGCATGCGCTCACAAACAATTGTAGAGGCTATTCAGAGGTCAGGAAAATGATCCGTGCTAAACATGCCTGTCAGATCCCAGGGGATGAAACTAGTTGAAGGGGTAGAAAGAATTGGCTCTGAATTAAGTCCATCAGTCTGTCTGCATCTAATCAAAGTTGTATGATGTTAGAGGCCAATGATAGTCTAGGCAGAGTAGAAGGATATATTAGAGGGAGAATAGAAGTCTGGAACAACATGTGACGAGATGAAGCGAGGGAGATGTGGTTAAGGCACCAGTGGGCTAAATTGGCTAACCTCAAGAGACCCCCACATTCACACCCGCCATTAAAGACTACGTGCATTTGAAAGTGTGTGTGTGTGTGTGTGTGTGGGGAGGGGGGAGCAAACGTAAGCGTATGGGATGTGTGTAAGTGGGAGGATGACAAAAAACCTCGGAGCTACAACGTGTCTCTGAAGGCTTTTGCAGCTCTAAAAGAGTCACAGAGCAATTCAATAATAATGGAATACAGTCATAAATTATCTCACACACACACACATGCACACACACACAAAAACCCAGTCTACAGTACATTGCTCCCTGGCCCACTGACTCCCAGTCAGGCCCCAGTGACTTCATGTGATCGATTAACTGCAGAAAATAGACGGGCATCCCATGGTGCACCTGTGCCAGCGGTGTTGTGACACAATCGCTGGAGGCCTGCATTTTTAATGCAAGTGTGCGAGCGTGTGCATATGTCTGAAGTTCCGGCTGTGTGATGATTTGAAAATACTTCAGCGTCAAACTCAAACCAGGCAAATCTCAGACAGATTTGACATTTCGAGTGAACGTCTGCCTCTGCGGGTTTCTTTCCCTTTTTTTTTTTTTTTTTTCTTTTTAATGATATGTTCTTGTTCGCTGACTATAAAACACAAACATTCATATTGGTGTTGTGGCAAACATGAACAAAGCAGTGTCATGCTGTTTGGACTAGAGCATTAGATATAAGCAGCCGTGTGTGTGATGGGGGGGTGGGACTGAGCATTAGTTCACTGTATGAAAAGATTAATTTATTCACTGCTTTTGCACAGATGGACAGACAGCTGCAAATGGATGCCACTGCAGCTCCTCACTGGTAGAAAAACTGAAAAACCTTCTGTCAAGAGTAAGATAAATCTATGGACTCTGAGCTCCTGAATTATTTAACCCATCAAAGTAGATGTCTCGATATGGCAGTAAGCATTAAAAACCTCAAACAGATTAAGGCAGCATATGCCATGTAAATCAGTAGCATGTGCTGGCTTCATACAGAACAAACTGGAGCATGTGGACACATATTTCCCTCCTCGTAACTCTGCAACTCAACTCTATACTATGATAAACGGCGAGAATGTTTACAAGGAAAATACAGCCTCTAGCTGTGTGGGTACCCTCACTGACAAACATACCATGTAGAGATATCTGTAAGCAAACAATGAATTCAGCATCTCCAACTGAATGCTTTGTCTGTAACCTTGTGGTCTAACAAAAACAATGTATTATCCTCCCTCAGAAGGCATTTTTTATTCAAACTTTATTTCTCCACATCCTTGTCACAAGCCAGATGTCTTCATCTGGTGCATTGCTGTGCTGATAAATAGTGCAACAGCCTTAACTTGCACTGAGAAGTCTGGTGGGTTTGTATGTTTTTTGTCCCCGTGCATTATTCATTTGCACAGAATACATACAATGTATTGTCCTATAGATCTTCTACGAGTTGACAAAATTAGTTTTTGTCTTTGTTGGAGAGTTGGCTCATACTTTGATAGAAACGGGAACTGTGTGAATGACATGCAAGTTTCATAACGGGGATGGTTTTGAGTGCATGTGCCGCATTTACAATTCAATCATGCGAGGGAAGTGTGATGCTGTGACCCATGTGGTGAACAACTGGCCACCTGAGTCCACAGCAATTGCTCCTTATGTGTTTTCATGTGAGCATGCACATCATGGGTGCTTTCCTGACCCTAAGTGTGCAAGCTGGATCTAACTTGCTGAGCCATTGAGAAGATTTACAGCGGCAATATAATTACCTCTCTGTACAGTGCAGTGATTTAGTGTGTGTGGGACCTGTCACCTATGAGGTGGAATGATACAGAAGTGTCACCACAGTTGACAACCAGCGGTTATCTAATGCCCTTCTGAACGTGCTATAGGTGCAGCTTCCATCCTTTTTCCAGAAGTGAGCTGATGGTATTGTCACCGGGGAGGACATACTGAGACAGTAAGATACAGGTTTCTGATAACAAGCAGCAAGGGGGTATGACAGATTACCTGCCATCATGGAAATTAATTTTTCACATCACCGTATGATAAGATACATCTCAATGCCACTGCACCGCATATTTCAGCTCAGCAAACATGCCGTGCATTTATGCAGCCCAGCTTGATGCATGATAGAGCCATGCCTTACACCCACACCTTCTCTTTGCCTTTACAATGCCCTTCATGATGAGTGCCACAAGGACACTCTCCCCCACTGAAATGTCTCCTCTGGGGACCTCATTTATGTTCATCTGGCTTGACGTGAGGAGATTCTGTTTTCCAGACACAGCCTTACATGATAGACAAGGCTATTTATCCTAATAAAACAGGGGGAAGCTTCGCCAAACTGCACTTTTATAATTCTTGTCATGCTTTATCAGGTATGAAAACATTATAGATCATTTCTTAAGTGTGTGTTAAGTGTTTCTGATGTTTTTCAAGACAGAAATCTGAGTAGAAATGTCTCATTACAGATATTTTCTAACTGCATCTTTGTAAAATGTCTTCAACTGTCCAGCCACTTAAGATGTCTGTTTATTTAAAGTATGTATTTGTGAACTTAGAAAGAGGTGTAGCATCAGTATTCAATCCAATTTACAGCCATTTCAATCTGAATGCATGACTTTCCCACCACCCAAAATTGACATAGGGTAAGTTTGACAATCACATACAAAAATTGCATATTATTGCATGTTTATTTTAGATCTATATGAAAGGAAAATAACAGCCTGTCAGAAGCAAATTAATTGATTAAATCATAGTTGATATTGAGTATATATCACAAAGAATCATGTAAACACTGTACTGTAAATTTTAAATTATATATTATACGTCTCATATTAAAGGTTAGCAGAATAATGACTAAAGATTGAAAATTACAAATCATTAACACTCTTACACATTTTCTTTCCTTTGCCCTGTTTGTAAAATTCTAAACTTATTTAAGCCACACTTTGCTCCTCGCTATCTTCAGTTGATTTCATTACAGCATACATCTGCATTAACCGTGTTGCTTTCTATGTTTAACTCACTGTTCGAAAACCTCATGCTTGGTGACACCCTCTGCAGTTTCAGCCAGTGGATTTGAGGCTACACAATAACATAGTCAGAGCCAGAGAAACTGTGGGATGTACACAACCATGACTTTGTTGGTCTCCTAAGAGTGGAATATATCTACATAAGCAATATAAAATAAGATAAAATGAGATACTGTTGTCAGGGGAACTATCATACAAAGGTCATACTTAGACTATCAGTGACTATTCAGACACTTATCAGTTTATTGGCAAATATAGGCTTTTGAAATAATAATTTTTTATTAATTTTAATATTATTGTTGTTGTTATTGTTTATTATTATTGTTGCTGTTAGTGTTGCTATTATTATTATCACTAATAATAATAATAATATATTTCTCCTCATTGTCTGGAAAATTTTATTTGACTTAGTAGGAGCCGGTTTACAGTTATTTGTCAGAATGTTTAGAAAGCAGGATTAAGGCCCATTTATGCTCCCTGACGGACGTAATTTGGGACGTCCGTTCCAAACGTCGTCATGCATCGGTGCCTTCATACTTCCATGCGTCGTTTCTATTGTTACGGCTAACCTCTGCTAAGCGGCAGTGCTGAGGGTATTATAAACTCCGCGATACAAAGTTAGATTCAAACATCGATTGGCGGCACAAACGCGCTGCACACACATATACACACCGTGAACACTTGTAGAACTTTATTAGAAAAGCTTGTGCAACTTCTAATGTTTTTTTCGCTGTCTAAATTCTTCTACTATGGTTTTCTTCTTCCTGTTAATCTTCTTCTTCTTCCCTGGTTTGTTTCTGCTCCACTATGCTCAACACTGACCCCGCAGTTTCCGGTGGTATTACTCCGTCGTCTGCGTCGAGTGACGGATGCACAAGGAGCCTGAAAACGCACCAAAAACGCACAGAATTGACGCAGAAGACGGACGAAACTTTCCGTGCGTGTGCGTATCCATCATCTGCGTCTAGCATAAATGGGCCTTTACACATTCTTGAAATTATGCTAATTCTTTCTTTTTTATTACATGACTGCTTCAAAAATGTGACAAAGTTGTCACATTAGAGCGAGAAGGGTGCATAATGGAAAAGGTGACAAACTAAAGCCCTCGGTTTTTTGGCAAAGGAAACTGCTGCACTCTAGGAGAAAAACAACTGCGTCAGATGTCAAAGCACATTTATTGAGAGCATATTTATTAGGAGCATGTGCCTAGCAATTTGGAATGACATTTGGAAAACCTTCATCTGTAGATATGCTTTGCATACTGCAGAAAATGTATTAAACTTCCTTCACATCGGTCTTGATCTCAGCCTTGAAACACATTGTAATGCATCATTGCATCTTCCTCCTTAAGCTCTTTCATACTAGAAAATGATTGTTCAAATATCATTAGCTGGGCCAGGCCTGCTTTTTCATAAGCGCAAACATGTGTTAAGGCTGACCCTGACTGGTTGCACTCCTTACATGTTGTACACTTTACGTGTACGTATCCAACTGCTGAGCAGAACATACACAGCAAAAGTCTCTTAATTTTCTCTTCATTCCTTTCTCTTCTTTTTTGTGAAAGCAAAACTCACAGCCTGACACAGCCAAACATCAACAGTAATTTATCAATTAATTGATGATTATTTAAACAAAGTAACAACCAACAGATTCCTGAAACTGTAAAACTCTAGCTTGTTACTCTGCTGCTCATTGAGATGTACAGACACCAGCACTTTATTCTACATTTGTCGATGCAAACACCCACACATGGGCAAGGGAGTAAAGTATCTACATATTTGCCAGAATACGGATGCACAGTTTGAGATAGTTGTTACTATACTGTACAGTTTATACTCCCCAGTGTTATCCACTGTGTAAATAATAAAGAGTGAAAATATTATACGAGAACTTTGGTCTTCACCCTGAGGCTGGGTCTTAACCTTCAATGAAATACTACATTGAAAAGAACACATATATGTGTATGCACATATACAGTATTTAAATCCCACATGCAGATTGACTACTAGTAGACAATCTGGGAATGTAACAACTAAAGAATACAACAGTTTGCCATGAAAGTGGACGTGCATTTGTTTGTATGATCAAGGGGCCCTTGTGCCAGCAACAGCTTCCAGTGGCCAGAACGTAACCCTAAACATCCCCAACGACTGTGTGTGTCATGCTGACCACTGACTGACAGCCACTCATGGCCTTGCAAAGTCAAAGTTATCCTTCAAAACAAGTCTGACTAGCTCATCTCGCCCTTCTCTCCCTGCCTCTTGCTCTGTTATTGTCAGTGCGCATCAGCATCACAAGCCGGTGTGTGGCAATTAAATAGATCCCTGGGCAGTTAGGCCTTATTTAGAAATGATTATAAGACAAGAAATTTTCGCCCCATGAGTTCAGCATATCACATGGGAAAGCGTACCCGTGTGTCTGCATTCGTATGTGTGCTATGGGTGTCTGTGTGTTCTTTCCTTTCACCAGCAGTCACTCTGTTCCTCTCATCCATGGCTGTTTGCCTCCCAGATAGATCCTTCTCAGACAGTCTCAAGCAGGGCTGTGGAAAGTCCCCTCCCTCCTTCTATCCTACCATCCCTTCCCGCATGTCGAGTAGATATGATATCATCTACATGGGCGAGTAATGGAGCAGCGGGGAGACACCATGGTCAACAACATCTTTGGTGTGTGT
>JBBBVT010000018.1:8143029-8155074 GCA_037177035.1 Craterocephalus eyresii | reverse complement strand
GCCTAAAATCAAGTAAATATAAAGGTGGGTGGTGCTCCGTTGGCTTTTATAATTAGAAGAGGCATTTAACGCTACAGGTATAATAAATTAAAAGATATCTCCAATCAAATGTATGCAGACGACCTGCAATTTAATTCCCCTTTGACCCTGAAAGGGCTGAACTGATCAATGTTCTGCATTACTGGCTGACAACGGATTAAGACTGAAAGGGAGGTTGTTATTTACAGCTGTTTAAGGCAAAAACTGATGTTTTAATTGTTGACCCTAAAAGTTTGGCCTCTAAACCTGTTACCTGTTTTGGGGCCCTTTCTGCTAATGGGCGCACTAGCTAGAAAGCTTGGGGTTATTTTTAATCGAACTATACTTTTTGATGAACACATTAAAAAAAATGCCCCGGTCCTGCTTCTTTTACCTTAAAAAATATTGCAAAACTTAGGTCAATTATATCTCATTCAGAACTAGAGATGATCAGTCATGCCTTCTCCTCACAACTGTTTTATTGCAGTTCCCTCTTCACCTGCTTCTGAGGACTCATAAAACCATGTTCAGTTAATCCAAATGCTGCCAGACTTCTGTCCAGATCCTATAAATTCTCTCAGATCATCCCTGTCTTAGCATCCCTGCACTAGCTCCCGGTAAATCTCAGGTTCCATTACAAAATCCTCACCTTCATATACAGAGCCCTCAACAGTCATGCTCCTTCAAATATTAAAGCTGATCTCCTCTGTTTTCACCACCCTGTGAGGCCAATACAAACTGCTGAATCCTGACTTCTTTGTGTCCCATATAGCAGGTTAAAAACCAAAGGTGATTGAACATTTGAGGTAATTTCCCCAAAATTGTAGAACTCACTTCCTCTTTAGTTAAGAGCAGCCTCTTCTGCTGGCGTTTTCAAAAATCTCTCTTGCCCTGCTCAAAATGAAATGTTGCTGTTATTGCCATCACTGCATTGATTGCGGTTAGATTGTAGCTTTGCTGCATCACTCTGTTTGCTGGATTCCAAGTGCATGTAAATTCCCATCTTGTTATGCAAGTGAGAGGGGGGGGGGGCAATCACAAAATAGACCTACCTGTATTGGGAAATTTGAAAATATTATAGAAAAAGAACAGTTAGAGAGAAAAAGGGAAATTAAGATTTTTAGATCTGGACAGCTTTTTCTATTATAAAGTTGTTTTTTTTGTTGTGTACTTATAATAGTCTGTGCCTGTGTATCTGAAACAAAAGCGGTAGTCAGCCTGTGGGGTCGAGTAAACAAAATATTGAATCCACTTTGAAAGTACAGCGACCTGAAGGGCACCAGACTGCCAGAGACTGCGAGAGACTGTCCTGCACCGACCAGATTTAACTTCTCTCTTCATATCTGCTACTGAGAGGGAAAAAGGTTTGAGTGGAGTGAGAAAAAGCAAAAGATGGAGTGGGTCCGTCTGTCTAGTGGCTTACGAAAAGTCCATTATGGTGTACTTCCATCAGTTTGGGCTCTCCAAGATGGACCCTGGAGCAAGTGGACAGCACCAGAGAGCTATAAGCTTAGATTTGATATACAGCTGAGAAATCACTCTGTGTGTGTTCGTGTGATTGCATGCGTCCGGAGAGTGTGCATTCAATCATATACTCTGCAGAAAAAGACCTAACGGCAGTCAACAGCAAACATTTCCTTTCCACTTTGTTTTCGTGCATGCCGCTTACTTAACCCAACTCTTTTACACTATTATTGCATGTCTGCCCCAGCCACACACACAAATACACACATGCATAGTTCTCCCAGCAGGCTTAAATCCCGGCTCAGTCTGACAAAGGAGCCTGTGGCTCTGACTGGCTCTGGCCCAATCCCCATTCCCAGCCTGCTGCTTTATACTGATTCAAAACTGCTTTGCTGCATGAGGTTTATTTATTAGCTGTATTTATTTTCTATTGTGTTGATGCATGTGTGTCTCCAGATGTGTGTGCGCATTTGCATCCAGGTATGTTTGGGCTTTGGTAGTTGGCCCATATGTTTGGATGCATTGTGCAAGTATTATGCTGGTGTATTCTTGTTAAAGGTTTTTTCTTTTTTTTTTTCTTTAGTACTCTCTGAATTTAGTAGCAGGACCTGGAAAAATCCCTTCACTGCGAGTGATATAAATGGGGAATTGTACGTCTGTGTGCTGTTTGTTAAAATTGTTTCTGTTGAAGGAAGAGTGAAGGATGTCGTCCATCAAAGAAGTGCAAGAGCACCATTGCATGATTGTTCTCACTTTGTAAACAACTCAAGGGGTTATCGTCAAATAACCTAGCTGTTGTAGTTTGAGACCTAGCATCCTCACATGGGGACATTACATATTTCTTGCACCATATTACTAAATTTTGCATAATTTGAACCTGTGAATCTCTTAAACTACAATTTTGTGGTGTCAGAAGAGATTATGATTTAAATGTAAAATTATTTTTATATTTAAATCATATATAATAAAATATGTATAATCACAAAAGGATAAGGAGACCACCTGCATGGTTTTATTTCATTTATTTAGTTAAAAAAACAAAATAGCTTTTTTTCTTCCTCAAATTAATTCAATAAAAGGAGGGAAATATACAGTTTTTATATTTTTAATGAAGGTCAGGACTGGCTGACGTGAACCCTTGGATCTGATAACCAATGTAAAGATGTTAAAAATTGTGTGATTAATGGTCTGTACTAGTACTTTTACAGTCATGTGACCGCTCAAAGCGCTTCGACTTTACATGTCACATTCACCCAGTCACACACACATTCATACAGCACTTATATTGTAGCATACTGAGTGCGCCCAATACACATTCAACTCCAGACAGACACATCGGGAGGAAAGGTGGGGTCCAGTGTCTTGCCCAAGGACACTTACTGTAGACATGTAGTCAGGGAAATCGATCCGCCGACCTTCTGGTTGGCAGCCTACTGCTTTTCCACCTGAGCTACAGTGATGTGTCCAGAACTCTTAGTCTTGATTAAAACTCTGTCGTTTATTGACCTTTTTAGGAAGTCCTGTTACAGTAAGTAATTGACAGTAATGTAGTCTACTGGAATTTAAGGATGAGTTTCCCCTGGTCTTTCTGGGAGGCTAAGCATATTGTTCTGCTGATTTTTTCTGAATTAGTAAAAGCTGTCTTCGTGACCAAAAAAAAAGAAAAAAAAAGCGCTTAGCATGATCTTAGCACTTGACATAACTACATCGACCACCAGCAGTCCACCTGTTCATGCTGTATGCTACTGTTACAACCCGGCTCAGCATTTAGGTCAGTAACAAAAAGAGATCTGGCGACGATGTAAAAAATTGAATATTGTATTTATTGCATACATAGAGGGTAGATGGCACACACTTATGGTATAAACCACCGGAGTTGGGGTTTGGGAGCTGCCCAAAACATAGAAAACTATAATAAAATAATTATCTACACAAAACAAAACCAGGGTGGCCAGCCCTCCAGGTACAATAACAAAAAACAGATCTCCTATAATAACGACAACAAAAAGGAGCAGCACCAAAAACTACAGTAAGAATATACACAAGGTTACACCGGAAAGCAAAATACAAGCTATGAGCGAAATATTTACTATTTACAATTATATACAAAACCACCACCAAAATACTCTAACCCATCTCAAACTACAGATTATTTAATTACAAAACTAAAAACCAAGTAGATTAGTCCTGTTTTTCCCAGTTGTGTTAAAACTAACCCAAAACTAAACTAAGAAATGCGATTAAATCTAATCTATCAAAATGCACCAACCACCAAAGCCATGCAATCACAAATCATACGAGTCTTGCAAGCTAAGGGCAGACTGTCTGCAGCCAAACAGTTGCCATTGTATGAATGAAAGTCCCAGTTTTTTTATATCTGGGGTGTCCGGGTGTCCCTTGCTGGTTGGATGGGGAGTTAGCCAATCAAAGGGCGGAAGGCGAAAGGTGTCAGCAGGATCCAATCCTCCTCTGGTGCTGGCGCAGTCAGATTTACATATGAATTTGACAGCAATTAGACACTTAAAGCAAGCAAAAGTATCACCTACTCTTTGATTTTATGCTTGTGGCGTTCTCTCAAATGTATGTTGCTTTGGATAAAAGCGTCTGATAAATCACAGTGGTAGTAGTGACGGTCTCAAATTTGGTCGGCTGTTTCAATAACCTGAGCCGCTAGGTATTTACTAACCTTCTTCTCTTTGAAACAGTATAATCTGTTTTTGTAGATTTATTTTTTTTCATCCAGGTGCTCATTTGCTCCAGACACTGACACAGTAGCACAAAGAAAATTACTGAAATAAAATAGAATACAATTTCATATTAGATTAGCAATTATTAACTAAAAATACCAAATAAATAATAACAGAGAATAAAAGCAATGAGATTTGATTAAATAAATCAATTATAGTAAAGATATAAACAAAGGCCAGAGGTGGCTTGTTGCAAATTTGCTGCCATATACAGGGTTTGAAGATGATTTAAAAAAAAAAAAAAATTGTCACACAACCTTTTTGCAGCAATTACACATGAAAATCTCTCAGGGTAAGAAGTCTCCATGAGCTTGGCACACTTAGTGACTGGGATTTTTGCCCATTGCTTTGAGCCAAACTGCTCCAGCTTCTTCAAGTTGGATGGGTTCTTCATATGCTGCAATCTTTTTAAGTTGTGTTACAGATTCTTAGCCGGATTGAGCTGTGGGTTTTGACAGGGCCATATAAACACATTTAAATATTTCCTTGAGTGATTTAACAGTATGTTGATGTGAATGTACCTGTAACAGTATCACAACATCACGGTCACCCAGCACAGCAAGCACAAGACTTTGCACAAGTTTTTATTTTGATTTGGAAGATAGACCAGGGGCCTGTTGCACAACACCGAGCTAAGATATTAAGCTGGGATATGCTGGATCAATTTATCCCTGATCCGGTAGCACAAAAGCAGAATAAGGAAAGTAGGATATGTTATTGCACAAGTTACCGTGGAGTTTTTTTCTGTGAAACTAGCCTGCACCAGACCAGGCTAAGTTCCAGGATTTATTTAATCACATCCTATAGTACATTCAGCAGTCATCACAAATGGAAACCAATATTCTTTTTGCTGCCTTGTTATCAGATTAAACCAGACCCGCTGCCATTATTTAAACACTTGTGATCTTTAATTGCAGTTTTCATAGATAAATGGTAGATGGTTTTGCAGCCATTAGATAATTAACACTTTCTTTATAGACATATACATATATCCAGTTGCAGAAAAAATGATTAGACTACCCCTTCTTTTCTCATTTTGTTAATGTTAATGCTTGCACATTAAAAAGATACATTTGTTTGGACAAACATAGTGACAACAACAAAAACAGCTCCTAAGAATTACATTCTCGAATACTTTCCATAGTTTTTATTAATAATAACCTAAATGATTTATGGTTTTACAGCTTCAACATTTGACATTATAAAAACAGTTTTAGCAGGTTCAGTTTAGTCTTTTCAGTTTTTTTTTTGTCAGAAATGAGTTAGTATTTGATCAAATAGACAAGAAATAGAAGAAATAATCTAATCTAACTAACTATTAAAATGTTCTGCACCGTCAGGAGATGTGTGCAATATGTTATGGTGTTTTGAGTAATTTAGCATTTTGTACAAGTTTAAACCCAACCACTTGATTGGACATGCCTACTTCAAACTAAATGCGGTTGGACAACCCAGATATTCGGCTGAACGTTTGGTCAGCTTTATGTACAATGAGCTGAAAACTGCTTCAGAAGGCAACCAGTTATTAGTGTCCAGCATTCTGCGAGTAATAATATGTTGTCGTGGGGATCTTGGCTCCAAAGGTTTGAGAAACCACTGCATTAGTGGACAATATTAAAAAGAAATAGTCACCTATTTCTGCTGCCAAAGCATTTCCTATTCATCAATGATGGGCACCTGCGGGAGATTTAACTTTCATGCGGGTTCAGTTCGATGCACCAATAACATTGCATTAATAGCCAGACATTCTAATTTATTTCAACTGATCCATAATCAGGGGACAACTATGTTTTTGGAGATGTTACAGTAATTATGTGGATTGTGTTGGTTCCAGCAGAGTATTTGTGTGCTACCAATGCATTCAGGTAGTCTGTAATACTTCGTCACACTTTTTTCTCTTTTATAACTCTGTTGGTGTTTCCTCTTCTTTTTATTTGGTCCTTGACTTCTTCATCCACTTCTAGTAAGGTTCTAGAAAGAGAAGGACGCTGCTCTCATTGCTACGATAGATCAGTGAATCTGTGATAGATCGTAGGGGTTTTTTGCAGAGCCACGAGCACACATTTATCCAGTATAGGTTTCAATGGCTTGAGGAATCCATGTCTGCTCATCCTGGCTTGCGCTTTGTGCAACTCATTAAGCCTGGACACCCTTGTTGTGGATTGGATGAGCCTGGCTTAGTTACTCATCCTGGATGTCTATATCCTACTTTTGAGCAACAGGCCCCAGGACAGCCAACCTGGCTCTCCACCTTATGTCCTCGTACCTCCAGGGCCATAGGACACTACTGCTGATAAAGAGAGACCATGATTAGAAACAGCTGTGTTGATCTACCACATCTGAGCCGTAGCCACGCCCACCATTACACATGTATTGCCCCATCCATCACTTACTCAATTCTTACCATTTCCCAGTCTCTGCTGATGAAAGTTATCCCCACAACATGACACTGCCACCACCAAGTTTCATTGTGAGGATGGAGCTTGTGGTAATGACGAAAGGTGATGGGTTTGTGCCAGCAAGTTGGTGCCTATAGTGTCTGTCTCAGATCTTCTTCCACATGTTCAGTAGGTTTACCATGGTATTTTCATGAACTTTTCAGAAAGGATTATTTCTGTTTTTTTAAGTCTCTGTATTCTTTGGCCACTTTTCCATAAGCCCAGCTCTGTAGTGTCCAACTTAAAGTGGCCATATGGACAGCTGTTTCAAGGCCTTTGGTGTCTTGATTTCAATTTGCCCGGCTTCTGCCCTCCATAGGCAGATTTGGTTCTTTCCATTTTGTAATCATGGCTTTTCATTTACAAGTTTTGCTTTCTAAGCCTTATAATTATGTATCTGAATGAAAACTACATAGTCAAGAATTATTTAACATTTTTGAAACATGTCAAGAATTAACTAAAATAAAATGCTCAATAGAGTGTACCTGAAGACATTTATATTTAAATTGACGTAGCTAAATGGGTTCTATCTGATTCAACTCTGTATGGTCTAGAATGTAGGGAACCCAGATTATTTCTTTTCATCAGCAAGCACAAACTAAATTGACTCCACCTGATTTTTGTTGTTGAATCAATATGTCTATTCTAGATGTACCTTTCTAGATCAGCTGCAACGTGAACTCTCAGATTATTTAATCATTTATGAGATCATGATCATGAGAGAATTCTTAAACAAGGGTTTAAATTATGCATTTATAGCCAATGCAGAGAAGTTCAGACAAGTAAAGCTGGTCGGCCTTGATATAGAACTACAGCTCCCAAACAGAACAGTGATACATGTTATCTTCTAGTCGCACTGGAACTTAAAACGACTCACTGAAAGTGGATTAGAAAATAATACCGATGACTTTTAATGACAACAAAATTATTTTGCTGAATTTGAACTTGAGTTATTTTAAGAAGCTAAACAAACATCACTGATTGCAGTAACATCCTCATTACAACAATTGTCAACAGCTCGTCTAGTCACATCAATGGGATAGAAAACATTCCCCGGAAGAAACAGAAGTAAGACATTTTATCCACTTTTGTCAGCATCAAGTTTATTCTTTGAAATAGAAATGGTTGGTCATCATTTTGTGGATCTGTAAGGATAACATTTGGCTACACAAATGGGACCCTTATGGGATTCTGTAGAGATTCCATGTTGGCATTATCTCAGCTGCCCAGCTGTCATTGTGGTTGAACCCAATTTGGCCCAAGTCCATTTAGTGCCCATGCGTCAGAACCAATGTGAGCAACACCAATGGAGAAAAAATATGTACTAGTGGACATAATTTCATGGTAATGTGTTTTCTCTGAAATATCACTGCACCACAAATGCAATAACAAACCTTTATTTTCTTTTGACTTGTTAGAGAATTATCAGCCCTACTTAAAGAAGGTAGGACTGCCAGCTATATTGGAAGGAGAATTGCCCTGGAGAGGAAGACACTGCTGAATTTGTTGGTTAAAAAGAAGGCATAAAGAGGGCAGAATGATTTGATGAAGTGTGAGATGATGTGTCCATTAAACTGCAGTCCAGAACATTAAACAGTATAGTGGGGGTTTGTAAAGGTCAGTGCTCTAAGGGGTTTATCAATATTGATCTCCATTTTCAGATACCCTAGACTGCATGCTGGTGTCCATCTAAATCCACTTCTGTGCTGCAGAGAGAATCCTACAAACAGAGATTGAAAGAAAAGGGGAGAGAGAAACAATGAGATGGAAAAATAGTTCTCTCTGGTCATTTTATGTGAAACGTTACATGCCTGTACTGCTTCAGTGAATTCCATCTCTTGGGAGCATAGCGCATACCCAGCAGAAAGACTTAATTTGTGCCAGGTTTCTGCAAGAGCATGATTCAGTAACTCCACAATCATGAAAAAAGACAGAAAATGAAGATTTTATTATTTGTATATGTTTTCTCTCATTACTTGTAAAAAACATTTTGTGTTTCACAGAAAAAAAAACATTTTGTTCTCCATTTACAAGTTTAATTATTTTTATTTTACCAGACTACAAGAAATTGCTGCCGTAATTGACTCTACAGAATCAGAAACAACTCTCTATCAGACAAATAAAGCAGCACCAACTAAAGAGCTACTGCAAATCTTTCTCTGCTTGGCTTAATTCAGTTTATTCTTACAGTAGAAATTCTCAACTGAAGTGATCTCAATGTACTTTAAGGGGAAATAGGAAAATCCAATTTAAGTATAACTAAATATAATCTGATTCATTCCAAGCTTGTGCTGTATTAGTCAGCAATAAACACAAACAAGTTTTAAAATCTAAGCTAAAACTGACTGTAAAAGCCTTCAAACAACTCATATTTATTTATAAGTCAAACTGTTTTAGTGGAACTTTGTAATATTCCTTCAGGGAGTTAATTGAGTTGAAGCATGTTACTCATTAAACAGAATTTTGAGTATGCACTCTGGTAAGAACATCAGTTCATCACTATATACTGTGCTCATATTACAGAGAGTTGTTTGCTGCTCAAGAACTCAAGAATGTGTTGAAAGTTTACATTTGTTTCTATTTTTAAAGCAGCACCAATGAGCTTTGGCCTATTTTTGCACTTTGGCGCCTCCTAACAAAGGTTTATTTGGCATCTGCTCAGGATAGGAACATAAAGTTGTAAAGTGAGCTTTCTCAACCCCCGCTACAGGGTAATGACAGGCCCAGCAAAGTGGATTGAAGCAAATCAGAAACACAAGGTCGGAACTTAGCATTGCTTTGAACTGAAGTCGATTTTAGATACCACATTTATAACTCTGATCAGTTTGCACTGAATCACGGGAATACAGATTTTTTTCATTTCCATCAAATAATATATTTAAAACTACGGATGACCCTGATCTGCATGCTTTCCTCCTTCATGTTGCATCACATTGTTTCGGAGGATTTGACTAACTGAACAATGACTCCGGTGATGGCCTTTAGCTGGGATGCCACGAGGTGTAAATTAATAAAAACTACAGTAAATGCAACATGTTTTAAATACAAACACTGATTTCGTTCATGCTTATGGGCATTTGCTCCATCAGCAGAGCACCTATATACGATCATAGATTTGATTTCTAATCTCAGCCTAAATGACAAAATACTGATTCGTGTGGTGTGTCACATACTTAATTTTGAGTCCTCCAACTCCCAAAAATCTAATACTCTTAAGTATATAAATAGAGTGGTTACATGAATAAAACATGAGGAGGAGCATTAACGTCACCCAAATTATATCATTTCTGATGATGGAAACTGGATTCTATTTATGTTTGAGTTATTAGAAATGTATGAAATCCTGTTTTGAAGGTGGAAATGAAGTAATATCTTGATACCAAATGACTGCTGGTTGATTGGGAAGGCATTTATGATGCATTGTTTGAATGAGAGTACTAAAAGAAGTTTCAAGTAGATAATCATGGTCTGTGGATGTGGATATGCACTGTGAGTTAAATTCTCTATGTGCTTGTTTAATTAAATGAAAATCAAATAAAAAGTACTTTATTAATCCCCGAAGGGAATTTTTAAATGGAAACCTGTTTTTATAATGAAAATGTGTTCCCATGGCTGCTGGCATGTGCACCTGTACTTCACACTAAATTGTCACAACTGATGCAATAACATCCTGCAATGTTTCAGAAAAAATTAGGCAAATAGGACCAACTGAAATCTGTTTACTGTCTTGTAAATGACTTTTATCATTTTAATTCAGGTTTTTCCGAAACACAAAAAAGACCACCAGCACAGACACATGCATACACACTTTGTTCTTTCACCAAGAAGTACAGCTCGCTGTGGGCAACACATTTACTCCATTGTTCCATTGTGCTGAAGTGGTATACTTTGGCCTGGTGGTCCTGCTGAGAACAAAGTAAAATTAAGGAAATGGGAGAAATAGTTAGACATTCTAAAAAATTATATTACTTTTTTATTGTCCTGACAAATAAATAATTTTCTTTAAAGCTGTATTAAAGGATTGGTTTAAAGTGTGTGTGGCAGCACAGTAACTTGGCATTCACTCTTGGTGTTGTGTTATGCTTATGTTTGAGTTCCTTCTAAGGGCAACTCCAACATAGAAGCTAACGTAAGAGAAATTTCACTGTTGATCATCTATGCACATGGTTATCTACAAGCAAACACACAGTTGCATTCCATGTAGATAATCCACCTTAAACAAGCCGTATGTCCCCTGTTTATTTTTGTAACTTCTGCAAAGGATCCCACAGGCAAGAAGTACCAAAGTGAAAAAATATCTGCTAAATCAGAGAAAGTTTCTCCTGCTGTGGGAGCTGATTGTATCTTGAGTTGGGGAAACTAAGTCCACAAATCAATTTGTGCCAAACAGATCAATCTGATCTCATGCCTCCATATGTTTGCAGCAACTACGATAAAGCTATCATTTTACTCTTTCCATGCGTTTGTTAGTTAATTCTCTCCACAAATGCTCATAATTTCAATACTTTCCATATAATCAAGCCAAGCTTTTTTCCCATGAAGCATCATGTTTTTACAGTTTGAATTTGTACAGTTTTAAAACCATGTCAAAATGCATATCCCTTGCTTTCTGTGCTCAATCAAAAGTTTGCCCAGAAAGCGGCCCACTATGTGCATTTCATGTTTTCGCTCTAAGCAGATGAGCTTGTCGAAATGAAGGATGCTTTTGATTCTCTGAGATTATAAAGATTTAACATTCTGTTATTTGCTTCTGCATGTTGTGCGCTCAACTGTATCAGTGTGTTCTTTAAATATTCTGGAACAAAGGAGCAAGCCAAGGCAATGTAGGCGGTCGTATTGTCTTTTTGCCAAGTCGTGATTTGGATGTACTCAAACTGGCCTTTTTTTAAACTCCCTGAACGTGGAAAAAGTTGACATAGATTCTGATAGACATATTTGCAAAGAGATATAACCATTTTTCTGCATGCCATGACAGTGATACAGAAAATAAATAAAATCACAATTCACGTCTCTTGTTATATAATACAGTTTGATATTATAAAAAAAAAAACCCACCGAATTATTGAGTAAATATTTCCCTCTCGTGTGTTTCAGACCAATATGATGATGACTTGAAGGTGAAGACCCAAAGACCACGATCAGCTGACCAGCCAGGTGTGTTTCAGGCACAAACAGGTGAGTGTTGGGAGTGTGATGCGGAGTTCACTTCCTGGAACAAATGAGAACAGCTTGACCTCCACAGGCTGTGTATGCAGCTGAAAATAGTGAGTTCTTCATAAATAATTGAACCTTGCGAAGCCTTGAAGAAACCCAGGGCAGCAGCAGTGGTTGATGAGTCACATGTGAGGATGTGTGAAATAGTGTTTGTGACTTCAAAC
>JBBBVT010000018.1:8117490-8127533 GCA_037177035.1 Craterocephalus eyresii | reverse complement strand
TATCTTGTTCTTCTTCCCTGGTTTGTTTCTGCTCCACTATGCTCAACACTGACCCCGCGGTTTCCGGTGGTATTACTGACGGATGCACAAGGAGCCTGAAAACGCACCAAAAACGTACGAAATTGACGCAGAAGACGGACGAAACTTTCCGTGCGTGTGCGAATCCGTCATCTGCGTCGAGCATAAATGGGCCTTAAGACAACAGTTCATCTCAATTTTTATATGATTTTGTTACTTTATTCCAAGTCAGGACACATTTCTTTAGTATTTGGTAGCATTGCTTTTAAACTGAAATGGATCAAACATTTTGGGTATCTGTCCAATATCTTCTCACAAGTGTTTGCTGGAATCTTGGCTCATTCCTCCAGACCACACTGCTGTAGATGAGTCATGTTTGTGGGCCGCCTTGCTCTCACATGTCTTTTCATTTCTGCTCACACATTTTCTATGGTGTTGAGATAATTGTATTATGAATTCTAGAATGCGCCACTAAGTGGCAGCAAAATTTGTAGTGGATCTGTCTTGGGTCTCAAGATTTTTGTGTTGTAGCTTCTTTTTTTTGAGACATTGGCTGTCATTATTGGTTTATCCAGGAGGATTTTTCATGCTGGTCAAAAGGCTGTGCTGCACGGGAGATTTTCTGCAAATTCTTTTTGTCTCTTTCAAGACTTGTTATACTGTATCTCCATGGCAACAAGACTTGTTTTCCACCGGGATCAACTGATGATGCTCTCCAAACTCAAGATTATCAGCGAAATAACCCCTTCAAATCCCAAAGGAGTTGAAAAGAAAGGGAAGATGATGAAGGGCAGGAGTGAAGCAGAGAGAAAAACAGTGGAAATTTAAACTGCTTCTTCCAACCGTTGTGATGGGTAATGTGAGATCGCTAGCCAACAAAGTGGACGAGCTTCAGCTGCTAACCAGGTCTCAGAAAGAATACAGAGTGCAGCATTATGTGCTTAAGTTTCTTTCTTCATGATGCCATCTATTTCATGAAGTGCACCAGTTCTTCTTACATCAAAACAGCTCCACAGCATAATGCTGCCGCCACCATACTTCACAGTTGGAATGGTGTTGTCAGGTTTACAAGCTTTCCCCTTTTTATTCCAAATGTAATGATGCACTAATTTACAGAGTCGACACATCGATGACAAAAGGACTCCTATATGAAATTTCCATATGGACCCAAGTGCTTATAAGACCATGGTTTTCTACCTTTACATTGTCTTTTGTAACTTGTTTCTCATATTTACAAACTGGCATAATATATTGTAGAATGCATTACATGATTTGTCATAGTAACCTGAAATAATATGAGAACTTACCACTCTTACCAGAATACAGGAAACATTTTTTTCTTTGGGATTCATGCTACTTTTACAACTCTCCCTCACCTTGTAGAATGGTATAGTGGCAATGCTGGGCCTGTATGCTTTCTTGGCCTGGTATAGATTGCTGAGCAGGCCTGAAGCACTCCAATTATTGTCTCTGAGATTACCTATTAACACTATACCTCATCAAGAACAGCAATGAGTCTCAGGTGCAACCCTATCTAATTCTGCAGGGTACTGCGGGAATGTCCCACACTGTCCAGTTGAAGTATCTGTATCGAGCTGGAATGGGATAGGACTCAGCGGTGACTGAAATAAAGTCTCGTTGCAGCAGTCTTTGTGAGGAAACAGTACTTGGACAATAATATATGAATCACTGGAGCTTACCACTGAGCAATTTTCCAGATCCCATTTGGCTCAGATGTAAAAATAAATAATAAATACATAAATAAATGAAAAATTAGTGTCTACTTAAGGCTGTTTTTTTTTTTTCCTCTCTCTATTTCTGAGACTTAAAGTCTACTTAAGACATTCATTATATTTGTCTTTTTTAATTTTAGGCCCTCAGAAAAATGCTCACTCTAAAAGCAGAAACATCACAAAAGCATACTCATTTGTGTAATGTGAACAGCTCTGGCTTGCTTTGTTGTCAGATATAAATGAATTTTACATTGGAATAAAGATGTTAATGGACACACAGATATTAAAACATCAGACAGTTTATAAGAAAGGTGGTTGCTGCTTCGTGATTAATGGCCTTTTTTTCTCCTGAATTGATTTCACTCTGAGTGTGTTTGCTTAGTGTGTAATCACTCACAGCCTGAGAAATTATCGCAGGGTAAGTGGTTTTATTTGATAAGACTGAGGCAAATAATTCTCCTTCGTTTTCCACTGGACTATGCGTGCTGCTCAAGCCTGAATTGGAGATAGAGCTCTATCAACCCTTTCCACCTCGACTGATGAATATTTTTTGGCTCTAGTCTTTTTTCTCCTTTGTGTTTAAGTTTTTTTAAGGTGAAGTTTTAAAAAGTAAGGAGAGCTGTGTATAGTATCACAAATGTTTCAGCCTGCTTTTGGGAGTTCAGATGTACTTTGAATTAATGACTACAAAGGCCTACTGGCTCAAATAACCCCATATAATAGGGCTTTGATGGATGTCTGTGTGTTTGTGCATGTAGTTTGATACAGCCACAAACCATAGACTGATACCTGCAGTGTGGTGACAAAGTTTGTGCACCCTGTTTGAAATAACTGTTACAGTAATTTTATGGGCAAATGCAAAAAAAATTTTCCTGTTTAAAAAATAAATGATCAAAATTGTTTAACTTTCAAAATATTTTAAATAAGAAATATAACAACAAAGGAAAAATACATCAAAAAAGAAGACTGGACCCTCTGTATGTATGCATGTATATACTGTATGTGGAAATATCCTCTGTCAAGTACTGCATTGCAGCTTATAAATACTTTTTGAAGGATCAAATGTGTACTTAAGCAAATATTTTTTGGTCTTCCAGCAAAAGCCTTCTAGTTCTGTACAGTCCTCACATCATCTTACATGTGTTTTTCTTTGAAGTCTTTCAAAAGACTCTTTGTAGTGATGTCCACGTCGGGGAATTTTGGGATTTCATCTTGTTTTAGAAGCACCCCCTTTTCTATGAGTATTACTTTCACACTTAATCTTATCAACCATTTTTTCTACTACCAGGGCATTGTCGCCATATGAAAACAACTCCTATCCAAAGCATGATTGATCCACCCCTGTGCTTAACAGAAAAGAAGCCTAAAAAGCATTGGCTACATTTAAATTGCCTTCTGCATTTCCTGAGAGCTCAAATCCAAGGGAACTGGACTTATTTTTGTCTCTAAAAACCATTTTGCCTCACACCGAACATGCTTCTTCAGTTCCATGAGGAGTTCCATGCTTACAGAGAATGTACATACCCACCATCTCGGGGGAACTCAGATCCTGTTTACTCTCATGAGCTCAGAAAAGAAGTGAAGAGTCCTTTTAGGATGCAAGAACAACCCTAATTTTTACAAGCTGGCAAACAAGACTGAAGGTCAGATCTAGATGTGTTGTCATCTGTTTCTGTCTCAGATATCGGTGTTTACTTTTTGTGTGGTCTAAGTTCATATGTGTGACAGTATTTCAGGACAACCCGTATTTAAATGTGCATGCAGCCATTTTATAAACAGATGGATGAAGACCTGAAAGTCTCCAAACTGTCAGCTGCAACTTCAACATCATACTGGAAATGGAAATGTTCCTTAATAGTTATTCTTCTGGTATTTTCATTTGGAAATCAAATTTTTCATCTATTTTTCATATATCATTTCTTATGGATGAATATATGGTGGGATTTATGAAAGGAAGAGAAAACTAAATACAAAGGGGTAATAATTAATTTAATATGTTGTTAAAGCAAAAGGAGAAGATTTGAAACCCTGCCTGTTCAGGGACTTGAACCTGGGTCTTCCAACCCCATGTCCGCCTGAAATTTACATCGCCCTGCTTTTTGTAACCATGATGTGAATAAACCATGACTTCCATAAGCGAGTTCAGCTCTTCCATTTTGATTAACTTAAATCTCTTGGGTACCCAAACCATTGTGTTGCATATTGCACCAAACATAACAAACACCACATACTGTATCAAAGAGCAGCAACTTTTACAAGAATTGTCTGAACACATAAAGGCCAGAGTAAAATCAACAGAAATTTGCCCTTCATGATGAATTGACATGCTCATTTCAAAGCTTCTAGGACTTGTGTTGTCTACCAACAAACCAAAAAGAGCATATGTGTAAGTAGTCTGTTGGCTGGTTGGCTCCATACCTGCCTTTTGCTTTCTTCACTTAAAGAACCATTCCAGGTCTTCATTTTTAAGAAATGGACTGGTTATGTTATGAAATGTATTACTTTTTTTCATGTGGAATTTCACCTTGGAAATTCTCTCCTAACCTTGCCTACAGTTCCTCTCCATCTTGGTGTGACTTGTAGCAACATGGTACGTGTTAGTCACAGCGTGAGTGACCGCATTATTAAGGGGGAGCTGGCAATGCCTTCCCACTTGGGAGAACCATAAAAATATATTGAGGAAGTCGACTTCTCTTTGTTGGTTTCTTACTGTCTGCATGTCTGGTATGTGCTTAAATCTTGTGCTACTGTAAGCGGTAACAACAAGAAATTACCATTCTTGTTACTGAAGAGACCAGTTCGCATCTGAGTTACATATTTGATAGAGATTTTTTTTAATCCAAGAGGGGTAGTGTAGAAAGACAGTTTTGTGACCTTAGTGTTTCATTTAAAAGGTTACATAATCAATTAAATCTACTTCCATCTGTCACATTAATTGTTGCTGTGAATGGCTTTTATCAGTTAAAAATGGCCTGATATCAAACAGGCTTTAATTAAAGATTAATAAAGATTGTTAGATGGTAGTTCATTTTCTCATTTTTAAAGCATAAGATTTACCGAAAAGAAAAGAAAAAACTGAAGAAAGTTTACAATGCAAGTGAGCGCCACAAAGGTTTGTAAAATAACACCCATAACAGCTTATGAAAATACTTTTAATTTGTGTCTGGCTGTTTAAAAAATATTCCAAATGATCTCTAGCTCTCTGAGTTTTTTTAGATCATGTTACATGCTTATCTATCTATGACTGGAAGACTATGAGAACCATGGCAAACCTGCCTGTGGCTATGGGGATTCATTGAGAATTTAGAGTTACATCCAAACTGAACTGGTGTTACAACAAAATTCTTCTTCCCTCTGCCAGTGGTGTGTTTACCGACATGTACAATAAATCCAGCTCTATGCTTGATGTTGGGAAGGGTTATTTTCATTAAGTTCTGAACACCTTTCTCATTGCAGCCACAAAATATCCAGACGACTTGTTTCCAGAATACATCCGACATTATTATGTTCAAACGCTGATGTTGCTGCTAACTTTTTTAACCTCACATTTTATTGTCAAACAGGGCACCACTATTGCCCCTCTTCCAGAAAATCTTGCCATTAAAAATAGGGTCTGTCATGTCTTCAAAGAAATCTCACAATTTCTTATGGTCAATTAAATTGTATTTTGACCTCTATCATTAATTTCTTCTAGTATCTGATGATTACAATAAAAGACAGTTATTTTCCTGAAAACATTGAGTTGTCTCTAATGCTTTGCTTTTTGTATTTGAGGATCAGAGGCTATTTTTTACGCAGCAGTGACATGATTGTGGTCGTGAATCCACAAGAAGCTCTCAGTTAGTATATATCTTCATTTTGCAGCTTCGTCCATAAATTTGAATAGAAAAGAATTGATTAACTGACTAAACTACTTATCCACAAGCAAGAAGCAGAACCCAAAGATGGCATCAATCTGCTGCAGAAGTGAGAAGCAGCTCAGTAATACCAGTTGGCAGCCAAGCAGAGTTTCAAGGACTGTTTGAATTGTGCAATGACCAGACACCCCAAACTACTAATTTGGTCATCAGTCTCCTTGATTTGTAAATAGCTCACTGTTTGATTACATTTACTACCTTGTCAGTCTTCAAAGGTGATAAGATGTGTTTACTGCTCGTTTTAGTGCCCAGAAATGGCTGTAAGGTAATCTGTGTAGCTTGATTTACCTTTTTGTTGTCAACTTTTAAATCATCACACTTATATCTGAGTTGAAAAACATGTCAAATCAAAACTTAAATGGGTAATCAGTGGGAGACACACACAAGCTGCATTTTTTGATAGACCATGTGTGTCTCCAGACATGATTTAAATTTTACTTAATTCAAATCATTGTCTGAAAGAATGTGCCCTCCAAAAATGGTGCAAAAACATTTGTATGCCTTCTAAGAAACATTGTCTATTGAATTTTTTAAACCAAGTCTCTATCTATGGTATATGATCGGGGGACTACAGTACTGCAAGTCCTTTATCGAGAATTAATGTTTGCTGAAACCATATTCAAGGGCTGGAGTTTGCCACTCTTCCTCACTCCATCTCATTCCAGCCCCTAACCCAAAATCCTACCATCTGTTTTCATTAGCCTAACATTAGACAATGGTAAGTAAGAGGGCCGTTCAGCTTTGGAGGGTAAGGTTTAATCACTTTACAAAGTTATTCCTGCTCCTTCTGTATCCCTTGCCTCCCTTCAACTTCAGATGGTGCTCCATTCCATGTACATTGGAACTAATTTAATCGTGGTGCTTCCTATAACGCTCACATCATTGCTTGTATTGACTAATAAAATAAGTCAGATAAAAATGAGCTATGGGTGCTTTCTTCAATGGGTTTAACTGCCAAGAATAAAATAATATATATATATATATATATATATAAATGGTGTTTGTACAGATTTTATTAGCCTGTTTTAAAAATTCCAATTCTTAGTTGGTTACATAAACGCACCACTAGTACAGCAACGACCGTTAAAAGAAGGACGAAGAAAAAAGAAAACCTTGTGGAATTTATGGCTATTTTAGCTACAATTGTTCATATTAGCTGCTAAAACTTGATTAACACGCGTTGGGGTGGTGTTAAATGAAGTTCTTAGTTTTTGGAGCCGATATGCAATTTGTAATGGGAGTTCGGTGTTATTTACTGGTATTCTGGACACCTTTTAGCTTAGTTAGTTCACCAAACGACCCGCAACACGACTTTGACCAGTGACCTACAACTGCCCATGGTCAAACTGCACATGAAAGAAATGTAAGCATTTCAGAATATAATCACTTTTCGAATATTTCTGTCAATTTCGAATATTTATTTCTGTCAATCTGGAGGGAAAGGTACGGCTCTACCGCGTCTTTGAAATATTATTTTACAAAAGGAATTAAGAGGCGGGTGTCACGCCATGCCATCAATGCTAAGAAATTTAATTAACTTAAATTGTAGCGGCTTGTTACAAATGAGAATTTTTCTTCTTCCAGTTTTTCACATGAATGGCTGTTCAGACATCGCTGTGTGAGACAAAACACAACAGGTGTCAGTGTTGTAATCACTGACCTGCTTTTTACTTTTTCTTTGATACTGCTGCAACAAGTAGAAAACAAAAACAGCTGAAGTTATCTGAAGTTGTGTGTGTCGCGGAATGACAAACATTAGGAAAAGAAAAATAAGTTGTTTTTTTGTTCTGTAAAATGTTTCTCCTTCTAATTACCTACTAGAGTTCCTCAGAATTGTGAATCCTAAAGAAACCAGACCTCCGCATATCAGCAGTTCGGTCTAATCTCTAATGGAGATTTCAAGAAATCTCGAAAGAACTTTTTCGGTCATTTTTCTTTAAATCTGGGCTACCAACACAGATGATCAGATGTACATATGAGTACAATCCAGCATTAGTGACATTTTTCTTAGGCTATTTTCATTCTTAGGCTATTGATTTGCGGATTGATACTGATGTCGATACCACTGTTACCATGCGTTCTATGGTCTAATATCGATAGCCTTGTTATAAAATTTATAGTTTAGTAATTTGGGTTAATTAGGTTATCATGAACTGGAATACAATGGAAAGAAACTTTATAACGGGATCTTGTATTACATCCATTTGGAAGGAACTACTTTTTCTTCCACTTGCCATCACCCATTGTCATTTGATGAGTCTAGAGGTAAACTGAACATTTTAGTATATGTTGACAAAGATCTGTGACGATTGTGCAATTTATGCTTTTTTTAAATGTAATTTACTGATAATGCAAGAAATGTAAAATCCTTTCCCCTGGTCGGCTGCTTGAAAGCAATTCTCCAATCTCATTAAGCTTTTGTACCAAGTATCTGTATCGGATTGGTAATGCCTATCATGGCTTTAATTATACTTGGTATAAGAGTGGAAAGTAAATCTGCGGTATGGCACATCACAAATTCATTCCTTAGAAAGTATGGCGCCATTCTGAGAACATTAAAATAAAATCCAAGTGAATGCAAACTCTTGCTAATGTAGCATGAAAGGAATTTGTAATCAGCTATTTCATAACAGACTGAAATATTTAAGTTGTTGCTATTTATGGGAAAATCAAACAGCCAGAAATGTATTCATCCTCCACACTAGCTCAGCATATAAAATGTTTTCTTGTTACCTGCTCACTTTCTCTGCCTTACTCTCCTCTTTTCTTCACTTACATTCTCTTTCAAAACTCTAACACTCTTCTCCAATCTCCCCCCCATGTCTCCTTACCCTCATCTGCCCCTCTGTTTCTTTCCATCCACCTCTGTCTCTCTCCTGCTGTCCAGTGGAGGGCCAGTGGTTGGACTGGGGACCCTGGTCCAGATGCAGCGTGACTTGTAACACAGGAACCCAGCAGAGACAGAGACGTTGCAGTCCGTCTGTGCACGGCTGGGCTGAGTGTAAGGGTCCCCATCAGGAGAGCCAAAACTGCAGCAACCCTTCATGCAGCGGTAAGGGCATACAAATGAGTGCTCAGTATTCACACTCACATGCCCCCAACCCCATTATGCAAACATAGACAATGCATTATCTAAAGGCATGCTCATGCCTGTCTCTAATTCAAGTTCCACATATGAGTAATTTGTGGGTTGGGACCCAATTTGGCGAGTCTGTTTTCAAGGGACCCTGGAGGACGAAAATACTTGGGTGTTTTTAATGAGCACTCTCGAGTTGACTTTATTCCTGAATTCATATTTAAGAATAATACATTTTCTAAAAACTCTTCCACGCACGATCCTCACTGCAAAGCTTTGCCTGTGCTTAAGGTGGAGGTAACTGGGGCAACTGGAACCACTGGAGTCTTTGCAGCAAGACGTGTGACTCCGGGTGGCAGCGACGCTTCAGGATGTGTGAGGGCACTGGAATACAAGGTTATCCCTGCGATGGAATGGGAGAAGAGGTCCAGTCCTGTAATGAGAAGAAGTGCCCTGGTCAGTGACTCACATGTGTCATCCTCTGCAGACCTGTGTGTTTGACAGAAAGAACTGAAATAAATATGAGAGCTATTCTATGTACCATCATAATGTAGTACTGCGTATATTATTAATGACTTAAAGAGCCATGTAACTCCATATAGCTCCATGTTTCACATGTTGTGCTTTTCGCTTTGAAAGAAATGTCTGTGCCTCATTTCCACATGCATCATGTTGGTCAGGCAGAGAGGAAGTAATTCCCTGTGGTTCACACCTCAGCCAAAGGCTTCAGTTTCAGCTTCACAACAGCGCTTCTCATCTTCTGTATTTTGTTTCTTGATTCTTACTCCCATCCATCTTTACCTCTTCATTGATTTTACATCTTCCTGGCTTCTCTTTGTTTTCTTTTAATCCAGTCTGCATACTTGTGAGTTACTCCATTTCCCTTCATATGTCTCCTCTTTAATATTTTTTTGATGTGCTTTTCTACCCCGCCCTCCCCTAGCTTGCTGTATTTCTTTCCCAACTGAAGGACATGATGTTCAATGGTTCAATTGGAACTGTCTGACACTGTATTCACTGAAGCTGTTTGAATATGCGAGTGTATTTTCGGTGTATACTCTGAAGCCCCGCATGTACATGCTTGCTTTGAGCGACCACAAACGATACACTTCTGTGTGCAGCCTCCATCATCACTTCTTTGTTTTTAGAGTTCTAAAGCACCAGAAGACAAGGATCTTGTCTGTTGGCATTGCAGGGGGAACATCATATCACATTTTCACTCTTTCTGTCTTTGCTCTTCGCTCTTCGTCCCTCTTCATCTCTCTGTATCTGCCTCTGCCAGTGCTCAACCCCCCCAGA
>JBBBVT010000018.1:8088255-8110114 GCA_037177035.1 Craterocephalus eyresii | reverse complement strand
TATAGAATTTTATTATAGAAATGTTAAATGTTTAATCGATAATTGACGGTTAATTCTCCTGATAATCGATTAAGACAATTTAATTGAATGCCCATAGTGCATTCTGTATGAATAACATTGTATATCATCTCTCATTTTTTTATCTCTTACAACTTGTTTGTGTGCAGAAGTATTCTGTGGTTGTTATGACAGAAAACAAACTGTAATGTATCTTCATTACTAACAGCCAGTGGATTATGGGTGTTTGTGATTGTGGGACAAGTTTATGAACCACAACTGAACACTTCTTTCTCCTGCATTTAGAAATTCTTCCAGATTGTCAGCCACATGTTGGACTTAGAAAATCTAGAGAAATGGGAGGACATCCATCAGGTAAACCCTTGTGTGTTATGAATGTTCAGTAATGTGGGCATCTGGGTGTTTAGCTTTTTCATTCCCTTTCATTCTGAGTTTGCATATTTGTGTGATGTGACTTTGTTCTATATTCACTTTTCATTGTTATTCATAAAAGCATAAAACCTGTTTACAGAGTACACTGTCTACCTGTTTATTACCCCACATGTGAACAAGTACATGTTTGTGTGCTTTTGTATGTGACCCATCATTTTGCCCTTGAGTGTTGGTGAGTTTAATTGCCATCTGGAAATGCTAAACAAGCATGTTATGAGGATTCCACATGGTCACACTTTACAGCCCGAACACACATGGAGTGAACTAGCAAACAAAAAAGTGTTTTGGGTAGGATGTTCTATTTCTATGATTGGCTTTGGATTTTTAATGGTGACATAATCGCTGATCTTTTCTGTCCTTCCATCTACAGTTCGCTCCTGCTGCTGCTTTGTTGATGAAGATAGTAGAAGATTTCATTCACTTCATTGGGGAAGCTCAGAAGCCTTTTCAGAGTTTTCTAGTGGTCACAAACAATCTTAGTAAGTCACTGTGATCTTTTGATTTTCTTGGAATTTTTATGAGACTTCCAGAGTGAATTCAGTGGTTATTTATCCTCCATTCATTACCAAATCATTTCTGTTTTTGAAAACAAATCATGCAGCCTACCTCTGAACGTTGAATATTAAGTACTCTCTTACTTCCACTAAGGTTCAGTTTTGCAGAGTTTTAATGTTTTTTGTCTGTCTTTCTTTTTTTGACATGCCATGTTTGCTTAGTGATAACCATTCAGAGAGAGCCAGTTTCAGCAGTTTCTAGTGATATCAACTTCCCCATGAAGGGCCGGAGAGGGATGAAGGACTGGGCAAGAACAGCAGAGGACAAGCTTTTCATCCCTAAACAAGTCTTCACCATCCCAGCTGAAGGTAAGAGATACAAGATGCCTACTGGCTGCACAGCTGGTTCCAATTTTTCCTCGGTGCTGTAAAAGTTCAACTCGTTGTGTTGCACAACCAGAATCAGACTATTCTTATTTAACGCATACTTGATTTTATTTGTTTTGATGGGTGTTATGAGATACAATCGTCAATTTTTACTTGCTAGCAAGTCCTAGATGCAAGAACTGATACTAGGACAAGGAAACGTCCTTTCCTCCAGACTTCTGAACCCATCTTCATCCAGTTTACAGAATTGTCTGGCATTTCCATTGTTTTCATTGGTATTAAGCCTCATGGGCTGGTAGAGGGGTGGCATGATGTACAGCTATTAAGAATAAAACGTTTTTGCACAGAATAAGAAACCAGTATCTAGTTGCCAATGCACTTATGATGTTGTGGTTTAGTTTAAGCTAATACAACCAAAACATTGTTAGTTGCAAATTTGGGTTTTGCACAATCTTTACATTTCTCAGTCTTCTATTTTGAGAAGTAATAACTTTTTACCTCGATATTTGTGTTGTGAATATATGTCAATGTGAGTAACGTTTTTTCAGATGATTTATTCACTTTATTTCAGCACTCCTGAAGCTCGACTATTTTGTATTTGTAATGCTTCACTCCCATAGCCCTGGATAGAGTGGCACATTGACATGGCTGTGTAGCTGAATAAGTTTCAACCTTGACATTGGAGTCAGGCTGGGACTAGACTCTGGTGATTAATTTAAGAAAAATAGATGACCTCATTCTTTGGGATTAGTCATGACAATATTTGACTGGAGTTGAAAAACTGAAGGTAATAAGTTGATAATTGTTCTTCTAATAGGTCATCATTCTTCAACCAAGGTCAGACTTGCTCTGCTAAAAGCTCTTTTGCTGTTTGATTCCATTACTCAGAGATTTTTCTGATGCACATAGAGCCTGTCAAGGCTTTAAAAGGTAAATTTTGGGCTATAAAATAGCCTAGGAGGTCTTTCAACATGATACAAGTCTCATCAATCATGGTTTGGTTTGTTGTATTACCCTGAAAGATTCAAATCTTCGACCAGTTTTGAAAGATGGCAGCTTCATTTGACAAAACAAGAATGTTACCAGCTGCTAATCAAAACTGCTGTCATATATTTTTTTTCTATGTAGTTTCAGTTTAACCCAAGAATCAAGAAAAATGTTGTCTAAATGCTTGCCAAGAAATAGATAAAGATAACTAAACTGATAACAAATAAATTAAGAAAAGTAAAACTGGCAGTGTAAAGGGGAAAGGAAGGGGTGCAAGTGAGTGGGAAGAAAATGGTTCATAGTAGATAAGAGAATTGTTGTGGCAGATGGGATCCACTACCAGCAAAGGCAAAGGTCACATCCCACAGGAAATTACACTGGCAGACTTTCTGTCTGGCACCCCACCCCCCTTCCCAAATTAAAGTTTAGAGACCTGCAGGCCAAAAGAGTAGAGCTTCCCGGGCCTCAAACTCAAATAGATGAAACTCTTTGAGTGGTGTTTAAGACATCCTGGGACACCTCACTGATCTCAACTACCGCCTGTCATTCATATATGTTGAGATAATTCGGAACCATGTCGCATCTGTACTGTTAATCAGCCATTTCGTCATTGATTTAATTCAGTATTTAAGAAAACTAGAATCATGTTGTGCCATTCATTGCCACTCTTTCTTTATTATTCTGTCTCTTCTTTCTGATTTACTTTGCAGATAATTACACTGATAATTTCCTTTGTTTATTTTCAAGTAATGAAGAGGTAAAAGTTTGCCTGTGCAGTAAAACTTAACAGCTGTATCAAATTTACACTTGGACTTACTCAAATGACATTCAGCACATGCCGCTGCCAATTTAGCATACAACGTTTGGTAAATTCTACCATCCAAACTGTACATGGCCTTTTGAAGTAGGACATTATTGGTACTATTTGCTCCTGTGGTAATGCTTCTCTTCCCATTGTGAGGCCATGAGCTGAGGTTTTCAGCTGATTGCTATTGGTTTGCTTGGTTCATTTACCCAGTAATGAAAGCCCATCTCAGATAGACAGCTTAAACATGCTCATACAGGCCAATTGACACTTTTGTGTGATGCACATGCGCACATTGTCATGCATACACACAGCCAACTGATAGGTTCATGAACCGCTTCAGTAACCAGAATCTGGGACCGCTCTTCTGACTTTGGATGTAACAAACTTCTTGGCTCCCTTCAGTTTCTCTCTTACTCTCACCAACACACATGGAGAGAGCATGTTTTGTCTCACATGCAAACAGGATAGGAAGTTTCAATTTTGAACTGACTCACATTATTATATATTTATTATAATTATATTTCAAATACCCCATATTTATATATGTATATTTTTGTGTATGTATATATATATATATATATATGTGTGTGTGTTTGTTTGTGTGTATATAATATATAGATTTAGATTATAAGATTAAGAGCATTGGCATGTCTGTGCATTAAATGATTATGTTGGATAAAAAGGAATATTGTGACAATTTTGCACTCTGTATAATAAAGTGGGTGTTAATGACTTATACCAACTAATATGCATTTCATTGCAAACCTCCTTTTCCTTTCCAACAACAGTTTTTACATAAGTCATTTAATTTAGCCTCTGAGTGTCACCACTAGTTCAGAATGTCATTGCCTGGAACTGCCATTATACACACTGCATTAGGGATTTACAAGGAAACTCAAAAAGCTTATTGGTACGGCAGATTACGGCATGGATAATTATGACAATGGGGCATTTAACTTTAATGGTCAACTGTATTTGTCTAAACTACATTAAATAGTCAAAGGGCTTCGCCAGAAAAGGAAACACAGGGGATTATGGCAGAGACAAAAAAGCCTGCGCCAGCTAGAAGAAAACATTTATTTAGGAGAGGGGTGATCTTTCAGTTGGAATCCTTTTTTCTATTTTTACTGATGCTTGTGGGAGAAAATAGAGACCTGTCAATACCAAAAATCAACCCAGTATTGCTGATGCAACACAGGAGTAAGACTATTCTCATGTCTGGGAAGAGGCCTCAGGTCTTAATGAGTTTCAAGCTTTTCCAGCATTGAAAATGGCAAAAATTATTTTCTAAGTCTCATAACATGCTTCATGATTTACATGTGAACCAGAATTTCATGGGTTATTCCTTTTCCCATTCTCCAAGTTCCCCCCCAGTTTCATTATATTCACCCTGAAACTGTCAGAAAAAAATAATAATTAAAAAAAAGTTACAGTTGGGACTACAACATCAGTACGTTTTGAGGGTACCACCCCAATGACAAATTGTTGTACCCCTAAAGTTAAAATTATGTACTTCTTTTTGTGAGAGTGTAGTTTGATCCTACTTTTTATAAAAAGATACATACATACAACATATGAAACCTGTGAGGAGTGAAAAGTGCAATTCCTTGGGTGTGGTGGTGGTGTTTTTTTTGTTGTTTTTTAAATTTGCAATTGAAAATCAACTGAACAAAAGTTTCACTGCAGCTTGGAGGCTTAGTTTATCATATGGCAAAAAAAGTGAACAGATACAGTCTTAACGATGACAATATGTGTGTCCCTTTTGCAAAAATAGTATCATCTGGTTATTTTAGCCATTATGTGCAGGAATTAGAATTGTATCCAGCAATATTGACACCTAAAGTTTTAAACTTCCTTTAATAGTCATTTGGTTTTTATTTACCATAGATGTGGCCTTTTCTACCCCCCAAATACAGCTCCCCCCAGCAAACTGCACCACCACTGGCACAAGAGCAGGCTTATTACTATTTTCATGGCAACCATAGATTAGGCGTAGGTGGAGAGTATTCAGTATGATGAAGCTTGCAAATTGAGTAGCTAAATGCAACTACAGCCTGCAAACTGGACCTTGAAATTGTCTTATATGTAACTCTTTTCATTTTTAGCATTTATTACTGTCAGATTTGTGGCACATTAGCTAAACCTGCCTCTTCCATTTTCACTTGCTAGAGCTCGTCTGTGTTGGCTTTGCCTAAATACTTGACTATTAAGCTTAATTTTATTCATCAAACACCAAATACTTCCCCACACACTTGGTAACAAATTGGTAGCTGTGATGGAGGAGACCATCTGCACTTAGCCTGGCTATCGCGGCTTCAATGCGAGCATTAGTCTGGCCAAGACCAACAGGGAAACCGTTTCTCAGAAGGGACGGCTGACCCGCCTCCTTCAAATGTCGCTGTTTGTGATTGGTCGAAGCTTAAATAAGTAACTCACATGGGGCTATTTGGATGTAGCTTCTCAACATTAATTAAAATAGTAAATTCTGGCTTAGCATCAACGCTGAGCATATCTTTTCCTGATAAATGGCATATTAAAGTTCACAGCTGGAGACTGGTGGTTTGCCAATTTGCTGGATTACAGCTGACCACCAATCATTTCGATGTTCAGCAAGGGGAGAGTGACGAAAAGTGTTTGTGGAAAATGAGAGTTTTGTGATTGAGTGCTTTTGTGGAATTAATCATCCCAAGTGTAGGAGTGCCGCCCCCTCACATACTGATTTACCATTTACCCATAATACACCCTCATTTGCATGCCTTTGCACACTCTGCCCAATTAGGTTCCATCAAACTCACATGCTTTCTCATGCCGACTTTGATCTAGTTTTTCACCTCCTTATAGTCTCACAATTGCTTTTTTCTTTGTTTTGCCACTGTTCAGACCTTTGTCTCTTCCTCTTCCCTCATCTGTCTTGCAGAGCTATCTTTCTTTCTAAGCATTACCTCTTAGGTAACAGCCAGACAGATTTTGGATGAGTCACCCAGTATGTCTGATTGTATCAGCCCCTCTCTGTCTCCTCCTCTGCCCCCTCTCCTTCTCTCTGCTGATGCTCCTCCATCGTTTCTCTCATCCTAAAAGGGCAAAGGAGGGAGTGGCATCTCTCAACATGAACTATTTCCTTGTACTTTTCCTGTCTGCTTCCTTCAGCCTCCCTCACTCGAGACAAAGTGACATTTACAAAGGGGCACTACATCTCCTTGGGAGCAACTCTTTTTGGCAAGAGAGCATTGACCATAGTGATGGAAGGCAAGGAGAAATGAAGAAACATCAAGGGGGGGTGTATGTAAAAGTGGGTTTATGTAAAGCAAAAGTAATAAACTAGGAAGAAAAAATGAGGACAATGTAAAATATGCCTGAAACACTCATTTTACATTATTAGTAGAAGTTGCATTTTAGTCATAAGCTTTTCATGTTTTTCAGAAATAAGCTTTTTTATTGCACCGGGGCAAACAGCAGTAAACTGAGGCAAACAAATAAACGTAAAACATTGTTTCCACCCACTAAGTGTAAAATCAGGTTTTGCATTTTACTTACTTTTCAACTCAGAAATCTAATTACTTTGAATGGATAACATGGAGCTGTGAAATGCTTTCGGCAGGCTGACATTTGACATTTCTTAATGTGATATAGTCAACAGAGCATTTGTCAGCGACACCTTAAGAGTACATGTATATTAAGGTAAAAAATTGCAGGTTTATGAGACAGGTGAAAGTTCTGCTTGTTTATTTCAGCTAATCAAAGACAGCATTTGAGCTCAAAGAGCAACACTCAAGCTGTTGTGGCAGGTTTTTTTTCATTTTAAGCTTTTCTGTACTTCCTATTATTTCTATAAATAAATAATCCGATATATAGCAATGCTCTCTTACCTCCTACAGGAGTTTTAAGATGTTTTTCTATCAAAATGCCGAACAATGCATGAGTTTTTGTTCTGTTCTGTCCAAAAAACATCATTATTGCCATTTACCATCCTTTGCTTTTGCATACAAACACAAGTGTTTCTCTAAGTGGCCAGATTAATGGATTTTGAAAGTGCTTATATACAGTAAATGACACTATTTCCATGTACTGACTAGTTGGATTATATCTTTATCTTTCAGAGACGGAAACTGATTCAGAATCCACAATACACTATGTCATCGGAGCAATTTTGTACAGGACACTGGGCATCATCTTACCCCCACCAATGTGAGTGTTTTCTTTTTCTAGAGAATTTTAAACTATACATCACCTTCGTCATATTCTCTCTGTCCTTTCTTTTACCCTCTGTGCAACTCAATTTTCAGTTATTTGCTAGACTTTTCATCTCTCTAGTATTGTCTTTAGTTTTTTTTTTTCTCTTTCCATTTTTGCTACCTCTCTATTTCTGAACCCCTCATCTTTCGCTCTTCCCTTCTATCCAATTTCAACTTCCAATTTGCAGACTGTCTTTTCTTCTATAATGTCTCAGTTGCTTCTCCTTTCTCCCTGTGTATGCATCAGACAAAATAAAAATACTTTTTCCTTTTTTTTTTTTTTTTTTTTTTACTGTGTGTGTGTGTGTCTTTTGCATTGTCAGTGTTTTGCTTTCCTTATTTTTTTGTTTGGAAGAGGGCTGTGAATGAGTACAGGTCTAATGGGTCTCAAATTTTGCCTAGAACTTGCAAAAGATACAAGTTAAAAGAAACCAGGAAGTCCTCTGTGATATTGTTTTTTGTGCTGGCCCCGGGCCCTTTTATTCAGGTCAGCGCTCTTGGTTGTGGATGAGCTTGATCTGTTAAAACCCTTTTCTCTCTCTAGCTCTACTGAATGTTAATAGGTGAAGCTTTCTGTTTTTACTAGGGCACTCTCCTTTGCTTTTCTTCTCTCCCACCAGGCTTTCTTGTTTATGCAATTTTTGCAAACTCACTTATTAAAACACTCAAAAGCATGAGTATGAATCAGTTTTATGCCTTTGCATGACGACTCATCTCCATCCTTTACACTTATGTGTGTGTTTTGTATTTCTGCAGCCACCCAGCGGTGATCAACTCCAAGATCCTGACTGTGACAGTTCGTCCAGAACCACCGCCCAGCGAGCCCATGGTGGTGGTGGAGCTGTCACCGCTTTTAAATGTAAGCCTGGGAAAAAAGAAAATAGTTTTTCCCTTTTTTTTTTGAGAACACTCTGCTCTCATGCAATGCAAACACTTTCAACAATCCTGAATAACTCTTTTTGCTGACCACTGGGAATGCTGTTCGAATTTAAACTTCCCAAAACGCTATGGAGAATTATTCAAAGAGAATAATAAAACCCAGAAAGTTTACCTTATTTTCTTATTAATATCAGAGTGCAACAAAAATTTTTTTTTTTACACTTGTGGAAATAACAACTCTTGGCTGTGGTGATGAATTTGTTTAAGGCTTTAAAGGAGTGCTCTCCTCCCAACTGACCCATGTTGCCTAAATTCAGGGCAAATGGGAAGTGTTGCATACTATAAAGTGCTGTAGTGTTGGCTGAATCGCCTGAATAAATGCAGACCTCTTTTTCACTTTCTTATATTGCAGAGTCTCCTGGTGCCTATTCAGTTTATATTACAGTGGAGTGTGTTATTGTAAATGACTTGTGTGGAGTCTTCAGTGGAAATGACTGAGGGCTAGTTTAATGAGAAGCCCGCTTCATGACCTCAATAAGATGCAAGTTTCATTAGCCACTTTGCTGTGTAAAGGTGGGCACAGAATATGTAGTGGTCCTCTATAGTCAACTCAAATACATGTCTATGTGCACACATGCTTAAAATTCCCAGTGAATGGATAGTAGAAATTATAGCCTTTTCTTATCATTATATCTAGGAAATGATGAGTTTGTAGGATAGCATCAGTCACATCAAGCAGGATCTCAGGGTCAAAATCATAGCACAGGCTTTTATTAAAAGTCTGTTTTCATTCCCCGTTTTTCACCACTTTAGTGTCCCGCTTAAACAGCTGATCCATTAAATCTAAGTCCTTTCCTTTATATACTATAATATAGTTTGCACCTTCCTATTATCTTGCTTTTAAACACTTTTGGCAAAGCAAAGGTGCTGCACGTTCCCTGTCTGGAGGAGAATGTCTTAATGCTGATCCTTGCATGCTGTGCTGCACTGCAGACCGGAGGCACCTGCTGAGGATGGGCAGTTCTTTGGCACACGATGTAGCATTGGGCCGGGGCCGAATGGGCACAGCAGATGCTCGTATGTACATAACTGGGGGATGAGAGGGCAGTATTATCCTTCTCAATGAGATGCTTTAGATTTCCAGTATTTGAGTGCACTGGCTTTTAGAGATTCAAAAGGAAAAAAAGAAAAGGATGGAGGGGGTACAATCAGGCAAGGATGTATGATGTAATTTCTCATCAAGAATGTTCAGGTTTAAGTAATCTTATTCCAAGCTAATTTGAGCTTGGTTTCTGGTAAATATAGTTACATTTTACATCTTCATCATTACCAGTCCATGTTTAGTCAAAGGAGCTTTTGAGACAATATTGTTTGATGGATGGACCTTTTATGGCTATTTTGATAATAGTGCAAGCTACTGAGAGAGCAAAAAATCTGAACAAAGAAGAGTGGGCGAAACAGAGCAACAGCACTGATATGCAAAAGGAAAAAGAAAACAGCATTGCTTGTGCTTCAGAGGCTTGAGTAGTTTTTTTGTCATTCATTCATTCATCCATTCATTCATTCATTCATTCATCCATTTACCGGTGGTCACTTGTTTTTTTCAGCTTCTGTGGGGAGGGAGGAAAAATGATGATATGTTGTAAAGTAGAGCATAAAGAATGAACAGGTGCCAGTGTCCTGGTGATTTGGTTCAACCGGAGGGAACTAATGTTGGCTTATGCAGATGGTTCTGTTTTAAATTCTCCATATTCAGAAAGATGACGTTTCAGCTGGATGGCCATTTTAGAGAAAGCCATTTGGAGTGCTCTGCTAAATTAAACACAAAGGTGTTCCTGCTAATCAGCCTAGCCTCAGTGATTGAAATCAGTCAGTCAAAATGTTTCGGCAACACAAATGCAGCCCTCGAAGGGAACATGGAGTGGAACGGCTTTGTAATAACTATGAGAAATATAAATGTACATATTGAGGGCTTCAGGAAGTTCTGAATTATTGCAATAGTGATATATCAGATGAGATTAGTTTTAGTGCAATTTTTCTCACTAGCTGATAGATGAAAGAACTATATACCCCATATATGATTTAATCAATTGGCTTTTTCATACATTGTGGTCAATTAGGTTGCTTGCTTTATGAGATCTGTCAACCCTGCGCCGATCAGCAGATATACAGCTAAACTGTAATTTAACTGTCATCAAGAAGAATGTGTGATGCAAAAATGAATTAAAGCTCTGCTGTAAAATAAATATATCTCTGTGATACAGCAGTAGCATAATTACAGAAGAAGCATTGGATTAATTTTCAACAATATCAATTAGTCTTTATGTTGTTTTCACTCATTGGGTTTCATTCAAAGCTTAATCAGCTTTACTTTAATCATAGCTGCACATATTTGTTCTCTCCACAACCTGAATACAAAACAAAGGAGAAATGAAAAAAGAGCATTCAAACAAAAGATCTTATCTTTAGGTGTTTTGATTGTTTGAAATCTAAAAACGCACACAAATACCAGCTTATATGCACATTAAATTCTCTTTATTCAGGAGAGCAGAATCTAAAGTAGTCTTGAGCTGTTACAGTCGACCTTAGCCAGTGTAGAAACATCCAGATGTTACAGCAGGGGCGTGGTAACAGCTGCCCTGGGCTTTGCTCTCAAAGGGGGAGTGTGCAGGGTCATGTCCTCACTGAGAGGACATCTGCTTCAGGCTCCAGTTAGCCTCCCTGTCTCCATCCCTGGTGTCCTAACGTGTGTATGTCTTTAATTGTGATCAGGAAGCAAGAGGCCCAAAGCTTCCTATCACTACAGAAGGCCACTACAGCATATGCCAAGTGCTGCGGCACATCCTTCACAGTCTTTTCAGTTATGACTTAGGCAGACCGAGCCACACTAGTAATCTCCCCATCACCTAGTAGGCTGCTTTTATCAGTCAGAAAGCATCGTCTAGATTTCTCTGTTTAATTTCTAAATCTATGATATTTATTGCAAAGCACACAGCTTTCAAGATTCCCTGAAACATTGTAGTCACGTTCTGTTAGATTATCTCATTTCAGTAGATTAGCTTACCTCCTTCCCAGCCAATGTTCATCACCGAGCATGGCGAGGAATACCTGGAAGAAAATGGCTATTCCTTTTTAAGAGAAATATGAGGTGACTGCTGTCAGATTCACAGACGTGCTCCGCTCCCTCCGAGAGGCATCAGCTGAGCAGAAGATGTCATTATGCAAGTTATCAGCGCTAAAAAGGAGGCAGACATCGTGGGAGTACACAGGTGTCACTCCCGCTGTAGTGAACGCGGCGCTTGATGATTGATAGCTGAATACTAACAGTTTGCCACGCTAAAGCACGCCCAGGGACATCTAGCGTTGGTGATGTTGGTCTGTGTGAGAAGCAGAACAAAGCGCTGTCATCCATCAGTGTACATCATGTAGTCCCTGATTTTGTGTGTTTGAACATTGCATCATCCTGTCTTCTCAAGTCCAGCCATGACAGAACATTTGTGAACTGTTTACAGTAAGGATGGATGACCTTTTCTGTAGAGGGGTAAATCCTCAAGGTGCTGGTTACATCAACTCCTTTACAAACAAGTTTGTTATTTAATCTATAAGAAGGGATTTCTTTAAATCATGCATTATAGTTTCTTACAGTGGATACATGTCTTGAACAACAGAAATGGAAACAGCAGCCTGGCTGTTGACTTCCTGCTATAATCTCCTTTGCCATAGGGGGGAGCTCAAAGGCAAAGTGCCTAATGCAGGACTCAGGAAGGATCATGAAACTGAAACGGAGGGAGATCACTTTCCTCTTTTCCAGCCCTATGGACAAATGGTGTTTCTGTTGAGTACTGGATAATTGGTTGTCTCAAACTGGGATTAGGATTGTTCATTTCAACAGTATTTTGAGTTTTTTTATTCATTTAATTTAGAAAAGAAAGGTATGATCTGAATACCTGCTACAAACTAGAGGAGTACAACGTTCCCCATGAGGTATGGAAGGGAACAGAAAATCTATCATGAAGTCATTGGTGCAGTGATCAGCTTAGATCGGCAGTGGAACCAGTTGTGATGAGTCAGTTAAAGATATCGATTCCTTGATTGATTCACTGATTGAGTCATTTTGAGTCGTCCTTAGTCACCACACACCACTGGACTTCGATTGGCACACGATTCAGCAACCACTTGACCTCAAAGAGACTGGCTTTTAGCTCAAACAAGTTTATAGACTCAGGTTGAGAAGATACCATACTGTGTTGGACTCTAAGTCCATTTTTAGGATTTTTTTTTGTGGGTAGGGACAAACTAACCTGTTTGCAAACTTTGGGAAAACGTGGGAAACTTTAATTTCCCATTTCTCTGAGTTCACAATGACACCCCCTTTTCCACCAGGAGCAGCAGCTTTAGGGCTGGGTGATATGGCCAAAAATATAAAATCTCAGATTTTTTAAAACCAAATTCAATTTTCTATTTTATTCGATTTTTTTTAAAATTTATATTCCTGTCTTTTTCTTTAAAACAAATCACAAATATTATATTTTATGAGAAAACATGCTTTATTTCAATCACCCATTCAGGGAGTTGACCTAAATTCAAAGTGCAGATATTTAAGTTGTGAAACAAACTTGTAAAACAAGCTGGCAGGCCCTGCCACTGTAAACAATGAAAATATAACGTTCATGCATACAGTTGTACAAGGGAGGGAAGGCAACGTCGCCAAATATTTCCTGCTAAGAAAATCTCGATTTTCAAAAAATTAAATCCTCATTAACAGCAAATTCGAATTAATCGATTAAATCGATTTATTGCCCAGCTTTACTCTGTTTCCATCTCTCTCTCCTGCCGTCCATCTTCAGCCTTCTCTTTCATAGTCTGTTTCCTCCCCTCCATTGCCCAAACAGCATCACTATTTTTCTTTGGCAGCAAGTTATTCTGTCTTCTCCTTCCACCTTCTCTCTCAGCCTCTCGATTGGCAATAAAAGATTTTCTTCTCCCCTCCCCCCTTCTTCTCTATCTTGCAGGGCACATCGGATCCTCAGTGCGTTGTCTGGGACTATGGCAACCCGTAAGTTTTTCTGAATGAATGACATCTCCTGTGTGCGGTGTAGAAATATCTGTCAGTGAATGTGTTAATGTTTGTCTCATGGGTGCTGCTCATCCACACTCATTCTTATAATGAATCAGGAACATTTTAACAAAGTTGTCCATATTATCAATTCATTTCCACAATGAGAAAGGACAATCTTCTATTTTGTTGAATGTTTAAAGATAGCAAGTCTTAAGTAGCTTTGCTTTTGTTGTAGTCTTCGTTTTTAGTGTTTACCTTTTTCACGGCTTGCTGGCAGTTTAATTCGCCATTCTTTGTTCTGCTGTGAATGCTTAGTTTAATTTGAGCAATCCATTTGTGTTCCATCAGTATCCTGAAGTGTGGGTTTCTTTCTAATGGGTTTTCTTTCATTCGTCTAAGTAGGCCACAGAGGGTTTGACTTTGTTCGCTCTGATTAGTGTACCAGCTAGTGAACAACATAATGTAAACCAGCACAATTGATCGGGCTTTTATCTCCATTAACCCACATAGCGATTGTCCAATTTGTCAATAACTAAGCAAAACTTGTTCACAACCATTAAACCTGACTTTAATTCCAGGCTATAGAGTACTACTGGAGCATGAAGTATGTCCACTTATTGTTATTGTACTGCATTTTTATGTCCACATGTGCAGCTGAATGGATGTCAAGGACCTTATATGTACCTTTCTGTCTTCAAAAACAGGTTATTATAGTTTGTAATGATGGGTACTATTGATGAGAGTACCTTAGTGACTTGTAGCTTAGTGACCTCATTAAAATCACCTAATGGTTGTTAGCTATGAAAGTAGCCGAAACCAGAAAGCAAAGTTCTCCTAAAATAAATCTTATAGCACCGATTTATATCACAAGCAGTGTTTGGAAATGTTTTGGGTACTACAGATTTAATAAAGACACAATTGATTTGTAAAATGTTTACAACATTTAAATTATTATAACTGCTGATATTTTTAAAACTTCACTTTTAAGGGGTAAGGAAAAGCTCCAGTGGTTCCCGATTTATGATCACATCAGTCCATCCATTCTTTATTGCTTACCTGGGGTTGGGTTCCAGAGGCTGTAGCCTAAGCAGTACCTAGATTTCCACTTCTACAAGCTCCCCTGGGAGAATCCCAAGATGATCCCAGGCCAGCCCAAAGACATGATCCCTCCATAGTGCACTGGGTTTTCCCAGGGGAGTCTTTCTAGTGAGATGTGCCCAGAAAATCTTCCCAGGGCGGCAACCAGGTACACTAAAACAACTTCCTCAAATGGCCACTTTGCCAAGAACAACTATGAATCAGCACTGCCTACAAATGGTCTGTTCACTCAGGTAAACAAGTATGAATGACACATTTGGGTAAGCCAATGAAAATCACTGTGTTTGGACTTGTGCTGGGCCATTAACGGTGTTAACATGCTGTGTTAATTGGAGACTCTTATCTAATAAAAATTAGAGCTGTTAATCTATTTTCTTTTTTTTTATATATATACATTCCCTTGTCTTTTCCAGCATTGTTGCAAGCGGAATGATTGTCTGGCTGCTGTTTGGTGTCGAGCAAATTTATTCTATCAAAGTTGGGTGTGGGACAGCTGGGTAAACATAGTGAGAAAGCTATGAATTTCACTTTGACATATTATTGCAGATGTATATCAAGCTAGGCCTAGCTTGATATACATCTGATTTATTTACCTGTTTAGCAGGACATTTTTAATTTATATTTTGTATTATTAATAATAATACTGCCAGTGTGACACAAGGTGGCTTTGTTTTTTTATTACTTTCTTGATAAAAGTGTGTAAGGCTATTTATTAAGATGCTTTCTGTAAAAGAACAGTTCAAACTTCATTTTATTTGTTAAGTATATTTAATTCATATGAATAGTATTTGCTGGCTTTCAACATGGATGGATGCTTAGATCAGTGTGATCCAGTTTGGGCAGCTACGTGTTTTAGCTAGCAGTCACGGACTCGGCACCGTAGAGGCTGCGCCACGCTGTGTATGTAAACAACACTGAAATGGAGGATTACTTAGTTGGAAGTGAGTTTTAAACCGTTTTAAATGTACTCAGTTGCCAATCTGTGGAGGAAAGGAAGGATGGGAGGATACTGTACGGGGACAAACTTATCAGAGGCCAGGGTTTGGGATTCGGCTAAACTGACGACCGTCAGTAACACAGAGCGGTTGGATTGAAGACTGCAGCTCGGACACCACATGTCTGCCTTCGCCTCATGGCTGGACAGAACAAACTGTGTATGGAACCAGCGCTTACACATGTGGAGAGTTCAGAAACTATGAATCTGTAAAATTCATGGACGCTTGATGGCAGATGTGACCTGCTCTCAGTCAAATCTGGAACAAAACATAGGTGAGATACATATATAAATCTCTCTATCAGTCTGTACATAATTGTCAATCTTATTGTATAATATGATGCAGTGAATGAGTGTTTGTGTAAATTAGTGACTGTGAAACTAATTGTAAATCACTTTCCAGAGCATTAGTAAGGTTAGTAGGGCCCTGTGAAAGTGTGGATGATCTACCCTGAACCTTTTTCTAGTGTTATACTTCAAAAATGAGCTCCCTAAACACTAATGGAGGCATCACTAATGGGATTGTGCTTGTACAGCTTTTAACTTGATCATATGCTCATATGTTCAGCTGATGAAAATCAAACTTTCTGTCCGTATGAGCACTTCCTGACCCTCTCCGCCTATCAGCCTGTTAATAATACTGAAGACTTTGTAGTACAGTTAAATGCGCCTGCTTCATGAAAATCAGAATCATGACAAAACATGCATACATGATCAAACAATGCGATTCTTGAAAACTAAAGACTTTAAATGGTTGAACTGGTTTTGGCCCTTCTTTCAAAAAAAAGGTCACCTCAGTCATCTTCTCTTGAGCTAACACTTTTTCAGGCTGAGAGAAAGTGAATCTGGGATTTATGGTGAGCTGAAAGCACACAAATTATTGTGAAAATGCTGACCAATGCTGGGCTTTATCTCCATTATCTTGTTTCTGTGAGTAATGGAAGTTGAAATTGTAATTGAAAATAAAATTAGATTTGTTGCACAATCCGACAGTAAATGCTGCACAGCAAGTTAATCAGTGCTGCCTTGAGTAGGGATTGTTTTGTCAATTGTGCTGCAGTTCTGTTGATTAAAAAGGCAATCATAGTGATGTTATTTTTTTCAGCAAAATGTTTGCCAGTGCCAATGAGTTGTGCATGAACATAACTGTGTGAGACAGATTTAACATATGATACTTTGACAGAGCTAATGGATTTCTAAGAGTTGAATTTGTCAGGGGGCTGAAAAAAATTCCAGAAAAATTCTGGTCAGGTCTGCTCCTCCATGCGATCACATGAGTTTATCCACTTCCAGTGGTTTGAAGGAAAGGGAGTAAGAAATTTTAAACTTATCAAAGTACCTCCTCTCCATCAAGGTGGGACAGGAACAATGCTGGGCAAAGTCAATTAACTAGCTTGCAGATTACAGCTGCAATCAAATTAAATTCACAGACATGACAAGGGCAGGCAGCCAAGCGGAATATAAAGTGGCAACAAGGCAGTGATGTCTATCACCCCAACACAACCGACATACAGCTGCTGGCAAATATGGGCAAATGCAGAATTGCACACAAACACACTTAATACACTTAATTCAACATATTGTGGAATTTCAAGAGCTTAAGGATACCGTGTTCCAAATGACAATCTATCTGGAAATCTGATAATCAAAATTCTCATAGAGTGCATTTGCAAATACAGACAGGCCTCTGCAGTGGATGAGAGAAGTATTTGTACTTCAGTCCTCCTCCAGTGTTTGTCTGTGCAGGCCAGCTAGATCTTGACTGGAGCTTGGCATGAGTGTGAAGTTTATATGGACAGAGAACATGTTGTACAAAGCTTGCGTTTGTTTGCTTGAAGATATCACCTCTCTCAGCTCGGGTGTCTCTCTGACTGAGCCGCTGGCTTTGAGGTTGAGCAGGAGGCAGACGAGAGGTGGAGAACGCACAGATAGGGGTGTGGAGGGAGGGCAATGACAGCAGCAGCTGAGCCAGAGACATTGATGGAGGGAAGGGGGGGGGGACTTTGCTTCTCTGTGAGCTGTAAATGGAGACTATTTTTAAGGCGCACAAATTCCTCCACATGTGAATCAGAGTATATTCTCTGCTTGTATTTATTTCTTTAAACTGTTGTGAAACACTCGTGGGTTACACACTCTTAAATGGAGATTAGGACTCACACAGAGGCTCAAATCGGCAAAGCCTATTGTCATTCATATCACAATTGTCGGTTTTTCAGCAGTGGTGTTATATTTAGAAGTCTGAAAGCACTTTTCAGCGGAAGCCTGCTCTCTCTATCTCTCGCTCTCTCAGCTGGCTACATTGGCCAACATTTTGTGGCACTCACAGTTCATCACAGTATTTATGTGTGAGTGTTTATTTATTTATTTTGCCCCTAACAGGCCCATATGTCGGCACCATCTGCCCACCCAAATCGTTGAGCTTGCCATCCCTCCCCATATCTCTCCATGTGCCTTTCCCCGTCAACCAACTCTCAACCTGTAGTCATTCACCATGCCAGTTCCAGTGGATTCAGTTATGTTAAGTCCTCATAAAAGTTTTACAAGGTTTAAAATGGGCTGCTTAGCTTGGCAAAAGTAAAAGAGGCCTTTGAAAGGAGATTTTTTTTCTAATCACACATGTTGGTATTAAAACTAAAGGCAATACATCATCGCTGAGTTGCTAGAGATGGTGGCAGTGCATGTTTCAAAATAAGGTATCGATACATACCTCAAGTTTTTAAGGGATTAAGATTGCTACTTTTTATTTTTAGATACTGATTCAGGCAATTATGCCAAACTTATTTCCCTTTTAGCTGTCCTTCATCTGTGGGAAACAATGATGCATATTCAAACTTATCTTTCCTGTGGTTTCTGACCTTGGCTCTGGCATCTTTGGCCCCTCACACTTCCTCAGAGAGGAATATCTGACTAACCTCTGCTCATCCCCCTCCTGATGCTGACACCGACTGTGTGTGGTATATACTCTCACTGGACTGTACAGCACATATCACACATCTGCTGCGTTAGAGATCACTGTAGATCTGTTAGAATGTTCAGAGACTTGGTAGCATCCATTAAACACATCCCTCTGCCAAAACTTTTATTTATGCTTCACTCATTTCCATTTCCCTAATGCTGAAGAAAGTGGTGACAGCTAAAGAAAACTGCATACATCACAGCAAGTCGGCTATGTAGTCACGTTTAAAAGCATATAAGGAAGCAGTTGGAGATAACAGTGATGAATAGTTTTAGATGGATGGGCGATGGTTAGGGATGTGAAGGGCTGGGGTTCACTTAATCCTGTTTCTAATCCCCAGTGTTGTTCAGCTTGATCAGGGATAAGTAGTTAAAGACCCAGCCTTACGCCCCCATTGCACATCATTGCCACAGATTAATCAAGACCTGGTCTGTAACACAACTAGCTTCCACATCCTCAATCTGACGTGGTTTGCTTTTGGCTCAGGTTGATCTGGTCCTGCTGTAGGCTTTGGCGTTGGCAGGTCTCAACCTTAACTGAAGTAAAAAATAAAAAAAAATGTTCTTGCTGCCAAAGAAAAGGCTGGGCATGAGCCTGGCCAAATTTTTAATGACATGTAGTTAAAAGCTAAAAGGCACAGCAGTAAACTGTTTGTGACACTGTCACTTTTCCAGTTCTCATTTCAGCAACTTTGCTGCTTGTCAAGCACAATGCTCCTCTTCTACAGAACAAACAAGTAAATAAGATATATAATTAACAAAGGCATCTTTGTCCCTTTTCAATACGTCACTTTCAGAATGTAACTTTTTTATGAAAGTGGCTTTAATTTAAAGATCACTGTATCAGCTCAAACAAAGACTCACAAGAGACAGGTTTGAAAAAGAACAGTCTCTTATCCCAGTCTGAACTTTTTCCTATACCACTAATTATACAACTACATCACTTCTCCATGGCTGTCTTCCAAAACATGTGCAGCACTATGCAAAAGATAGATGTTAGTGATGAATCCTCCCCCGAGCCCAAACCTCAGCATTATAGAAATGGTGTGAGATCATCTTCACAAAGAGCGAAAGCAGCCAACAGCAAAAAAGAGCTTTGGAATGTCCTTCTAGAAAGTAGCAGAACTATTTGTGATGACTATTTGCAGAAGTAATAAAAAAATGCACCTTAAAGAATTCAAGCCATGCTGAAGAATGAAATAATTGTAGTAAATGTTGACTTTCATGCTGGTCTGAGTTGTGCAAATATTTCTTTGCCTTATATACTGTATTTGTATTTATATTTGCACATCTTACAGTAAGGTGTTCCACATATTTTCATTTCTCCCTGCAATACATGAAGAATTGTTGGATGACCTTTGCACCATGATGTACACTGATTTGAATTAATCAAACACTTTTTTATGAGGTACTGCTGCCTTGTTTCATACCAGCATCAATTTCAGGCTTCAATTTCCTGAGCTCAGAATGTAGTTAGGTCAGCACTAGATATATGAACTAGACATTAATGTTTATGCAGTATACATATGTGCTAGCCCAGGGATAGAGCCTGTTGATAGTGTGTCAACCCACATCATTCTGGTAGAGTGTGCACTCCGCTGCGACCCTAAGCAGGATATGTAGGCATGGTAATCGATTGGATAGACAGTAATATTGGGATCAAATGGATACAATAGACACTGTAATCCCTGAGGAGTTGTTGAATTAGCTGTAAATGTACTCACGCTCAAAATAGTTCGTCATTGTATTCCAAACATCTTTCAGCTCGTAGTAAATAAAACTGTACCAACCATCAGCCTTTTGATGTTAAGAGACAGTATTCAACAAGCCATAAGACTGACAGTATTAAGATTTTAAGTGCCACAAACTTTGCACATTCCTTATTCTTTTCCTACATTGCCTACTTTAAAGCATGCACGCGTTAACACTGAGCAGTGTAGCCACCAGGAGGAGGGGGGTGGGAAGCCGATACGGCTTGCTCCACTTTTCCATCTGACAGAACACAAGGGATCAAGACTGTGTCAAACAGTGAGCCTGCCTAGCAAGAGGGAGTGGGCCAGTAGGGCTTATGTGCACTCTGTTTCTATTGGGCATTACAGACGTGGACAGGCTGATTACAGCTACCACAACAGTCCGTAGAGAGCGTGTCAACGTGGTAAATTCAATTTTCGTACGTAGGGCTCAGACATTTATTGAGGAGTCAAGTTTGAGTTAGGTTTGATGCCATTAAGTGGTTTTTAAGTGTCGGTAGCTATGGATAGTTTCTGCTGCTGGACTTCATGGATATATTTATGTGGCACCTGCTTAGGGGAAGTTCTACTGTTTATTCCGATTGAAGTGATAATGTAAAGACAGTTAGCTGTTATAATATATATTTTTTGGATTCTTGGCTCTTTTTGTGCACTTGAAGCTTTATTATTGATTTTATCACCATGTGACCAGAGGAGGTGGAATGGAGCGCTCTATCTCACTGCCCAGACAGAGGTAACCTTTAGAACTGAGGTGGTAGTTTTAGACGAAGATGTTGTGCATTTGTGCTCGTTAGTATCTAAAGTTCAGAAGGAGAATGGATCTTTGCTGACAGTTGGAATGCATTGCCTCTGCACTTGCTGGATCTGTTGAGCTTGAAAGCCACTTGGTAAGTAACATCTATTTCTCTTGAATTCTATTCCATGTCATTTAGTGACACTTGTGGACTGCAAACACATTTACAAGTCTTAAAAGGAGCCTTCTGTAATGGGAAGTATTGGCCGTATGTTTGTCTTGCTGATGCACACTTTATCCTCTTTACTCCCGTGCTGTTGGATGTAGGCTGAGAGGGTTCTGTGCTGGTTGGAGTTGATCCTGTTGGGATCCTCTTTGAGCATCTTTCAAGATTCTTAGATGAGCAGATCCAGTATTTAAGAAAAATCCTGAACATTTTCCATGAGATGCATCAGTTGAAACCCTGGATGGAAATAAAATAAAATGGCTTGGAGACTTTATAAGGAGGCTTTATAATCTGTTTCTATACGAGTCAATTTATTATTATCTGTGGGATGTCGTTTTCAGTCGTCACAATGGCAAACCATTACAGGCTGCAGCCAAGTCTGGTATTTTTGTATTATCTGTTAGCTCACTAGCTTGCACACAAGGAGCAAAGTTAATCCCTGGAAAGAAGCTTATAAATTAGCTCAGGGCCATGCCAAAGAGCAGCAGATTGGGAGAGTAAAGGTCACTGACAAAGCATTCTCTCAACACAAATCCAAGGAAGGAGAGTAAAGGCATTCTCACGTGACATAAGCCACGAGAAAGACAAGATTTAAACAATCAATCAATCAATCAAACTTTATTTATAATGTGCCTTTCAAACTAAATGTGGCTCAAAGCGCCTTACAAGGGCAGTACATTTGTTTTTAATAAAGACCTTTTTGAATTTTCGCTTAAGCAAAATGAAGCTACTTTCACACTGAAATTAGCGCGTCGACGCGGGTTTTTCAAAGCTGGGTTAACCCGCGATCAATCGGCATTTGGCTC